>JAHWFP010227043.1:36546-69187 GCA_023313725.1 Lithobius niger
CGCCATGCAGCTGCGAGCAGCCAGTCTGGTAAAGGGCTTGAAGACGTGCACGTCCCTAAACGACATGCTGCTACTGTCGCTTCTTATTCCATCCATTGTCACAAGGTCGGCTGGGAGAGAAGCTGTGGGATTTGTTTCCCGGCTCAAACCAGTTGAATCAGCATCGCTTGAATCTTGTTCGACAGAAGCAACGCTAAAAGGCGTCAATTTTCCGGCACACGCACGAACTCGCTCCGAGTTAAAAGGCGAGACACGCGATTTTTATCTCAGTCGGCCTTGGCTTGAAGAAGCAATCTCCTTCCTCGCTTTCCTGTCGAGGAATGCTGTGTTGCACACGGAGTTACCGCATGCCTGCACTTATTACAACACAAGCGGTATTTTTCGCACCTGTGTAGGTTAAAACCTATACAGTGTATTTTTAACTTGCGTTAACTTTCCTGTACGTCTCCTTAATTTGAATTCTACAGGTCTAAAGACTGCTCAACCGAAAATAATTCCCTAAAGTATTTACGGAATTATTTTCGGTTGAGCAGTCTTCAGACTTACAAAATTCTGCATCTCTTAACCGCAATTTTATTTAAGGATTGTTTTTCTTTTTCATTGACTATATTCTCGAGTTTGTTCAAAGTTCAAGTGGCACTGTCACCGATTGAAAAGCGAACGAAAATACCATGGCGCCATCTAGCGGCAATGATATTGTTGATCCTTACAGGTGGCTCCCAGGTGCACGAGGACGTGCCAAACTTTTACTCGATAATTAAGGAGGTCGTGGCTTGATGTTTCGTTAAAAGAAATGCCATTGTGCATTCCTTCGCTTGTTGCAAACAAGTGCTAGGTAGTACTAGATAGTGCTAGATGTTACCAGATTCTGCCTATTCAATCGGTGGTAGTGCCACTTTAAAGGTGCCTATTCACCGAACGTCAGGTTGGAGCATCTAGCGCCGTCTACCATTATTTAGTTCTACGTAGTACTTGATTTCAACAAGTGATGGAATGCGATCGTATACTTTAAAGTTCAATTGGCCTTTTTAAAAAGAGCGGTGACGCGACTGGATATCGCATCACAGATTAAAGAACACTCTTTAACCTGTGATGCGATATCTATCCTCTTGGCTCGGATAACAAATAACAACTCAGTTCTGCTTTGCTTGTTTCGCTGAGCCTAGGAGTCACGGATTCCCGGCGAACCGTTTGGAAGTTCATATTTCGTCTCTGGACATATTGCTTTAGTTATTTTATTAGTTACTAGCAGTCGTACCCGGCTTCGGCCGGGGATTTGTTTAGCAGTTTCGTTCGGTGTTTGGTTTGAAGGGTAATTTTACCTGTTCACTGTGACGGGCAATTTTGCTTGTTATTCTTCCCCTTTTCCGATCCTTTTCCCCCTTCCCCCTTCCCCGTTTTTCTCCCATCCAAAATAATAACAGTAACAATAACAGTAACAATAGCAATAATGATAAATAAAAAGTCATAAATTGTATGGTAAGTTGAAAATTAGTGTGTGCAGGCCTTGCCTTCCCATGATGCAAAACACAAGGAATAAAATTTAAGATCGATAGTTAATTCTCACAGTGCAAAAACTCTAAAATCAAGTAGAAATGGGCTAAGTGTGCGTTCAAGCAAGGTTAATTCAACAGGCTTACAGACTAAGCCTATAGACACTATATAGAAGTATTCTTGGCTCAGTTAACACCTACCACGTCTGAAATTTCATCGTAACGTTCTTGTGCCCATCATTTTTTCCCCCATAAATATAACATTCATACGTCTTATATGGTGTTGTATACTATGTACATACATGTGTATACAGTTATTATTTGTGTGGTCGTACGTGAAAGTCTGTTTTTTTTGTCATACTCTTCCGTTCGAAAGAAATCCTGACATTGCTGTGAATGGATCGATGAGACAGTGCAGTGTACAAACGACAGATAAGCGCCGCCATCTGTTGAGCTAACAAGAAAGGATTTCGGACGTGACATTTTGATACATCGGAGATAATGAATAGAATTGAAACACGAAAAATCAAACACCCGTCGCAGCATCCTGGATCTTCACTCTCATCCCGGATGCTAACAAAGGGTATTTGATATTGTTATTTGGTGTCGACGAAACGTTTTCAAATCAAATGTTGTAATTGTAATGTTTTCTTGAAGTAATTTTATCCGTTAGAATGGGATTTTCGATAAATAAAATAGTTTTCGTCCGTCTGAGTAAAGCGGTCAAAAAAAAAATAATAATAATAAGAAAATCTAACAGAAAATCTATTCTGAAGCTTTTTTTCGGAATCGACTGGTAACAATGAGCTTTTGATGTATTTCGGGCGTCATATTACAAGTAGTTTGGTTTTTTTTTAATTTTATTTTATGTTTTTTTTTTGGTGCCGTGGGTTACAAAAACGTTTTTAGTCTCTTCGCATTTAACCAATGAATAAAAAAATATAAGCCCGATGAAAGTTTATTTTTTATTTTAGCATCCCTGCCCGTGTGTGTTTTTTTTTTTTTTTTTTTTTACCTCCGCGTGAGAATTAAAAATAAGTAAATAAATAAATAAAAATTCTTGTCAAGCCATTTGTGTATTCTTATTGTTTACCATTGGCTTGTCTTTCGCGTTGGCTTTTCACTGTAATGCAACGAGTGATTTTACGAAATCGATAATTTGTGAGTTTTTGCATGAAACTCCTGTCCAAAATTTTATTCCGTCGAGGGAACTTTGCCGGATAGGAGCTGAGTGCTAATACGATTAAATTATAAATTTCATAAAGGGAGTGGTATTCAGTATGAAATTTTTTTTCTTTTCACAAAACTATTCTTGCTACATTCGACATTTATTTACGGAGTATTTAACAGTCGATGTTTAACTTATAAAAATTTTGGATAATAAATGATTAAACAGGATGGAAAGCCAGGGAAAGGCAACGTAAATAAATTTGTATTCGTATTTATTTATTTGAATAGTAAAAGCACAATTGTGAAAGAGTTTTTCGTGTTTAAAATTTACCAAGGTCGAGTGGAACGACAGTATGTAGGAAGGATGGTCCTTCCCCAGGTTTTTCCGCCATATTTACGTGTGTCGTCACTGGCTCCGGTCTGGCTAGACTTGTGCGCATGTGCGTAAGCTGTTGAGCTGCATTGTGACGTCAGTAGAGGCAGTAAAAGCAACAGCCAATGGAAAAGCAATATGCAAAACGCTCGAAAGAGACCGCCTGCAATTTACGACGTTTTCCTCTATTTGGTGTAGCGTTACTAGCCTCCATCGCTTTTCGTTATCCAACCTATAATTTCGATTGCTTCAGCATTGTTATTTCGTAACTAGTAGACATATACATAATTTTCTGCGTATCATACTACCCTACTATAGGCATAACTCGCTGAAACACAACTACGGTGTAAAATCAACGTCAATATTACGCATTAGCCATTGTGTCAATCCCGTTAATTGCATACCATACTACTGCTTTGCTAAAATGCTTCCAGGAATTAAAAAAAAACGCACGGATACTGTTAAGATCTGTGGTTGGTTGGCGGTAACCAATCAGTGACTTGTAAAGCTTCGATCTGTATAATTAGTGAAGCAGAAAGGTCAGTTGTGGCCATTTCAGTGTACGTCTAGCGTGGTGTTCGTTTTGCGGGATAAAAAATTTCCAGTGAAATGAAATCAGAAAGCAAATACTGCCGTTCGTGCCGTCATCGCCTTTTTTGAAAATACTAGTATGTTAAACTAATCATTAGCTTTCTTTGGCTTAAAATAAAATTTATTAAAATAAAATTAGTATAAAACAGGCTTGAACGTTTAAGAGCAACCTTGCCTCACCCTCCTCGCCCACCACTAGCACTTGGCTGGTTGGTAGGGTACGCTCAACATTCTGCACCTCCCCTCCCCTTTTTGCGCAGGACTTTGACGCTACCAGCAGTATTATTTCCTCCTTATCTGTATTAATGACAATAAAAGTAATATCACTGAATACACAAAGGTAAGATAAAAGCACCACATACCACAGTTCGTTAGGGCGATACTCAAGTGCTAGTAGGCTTACGAAGGGTAAGTAAAACTAGTGTTAGAATAGAGTAGAATACACGTTGTCGGCCAGTAAGCTATATAGCTTTTTGAAGGCCCGAGCGTCAGATGTTAAGTGGAAGGAACCACCATCGTAAACAGTTGTTTTTTTGCCGCCGGAGGGAGGAAACCGGAGTACCCGGAGGAAACCCTCGTGCAATGGGCGGGGAAACAACTGGAGAAAAACCCGTACACATACACTTCCCTTCTGTAGGAAGCCAGAGATATACAGCTGGGACGAGGACGCGTATCGAATCTGACGCCCTAGTGCTCGTAGCTACCCGTGTACCTAAGATAGCCCTGTTGCTCTAAGATAGCCCTTAATTATATCAAATTTGATACCTGCATTTGTGTAGGTTGAGTATATTATGTGAAGGGCAGTATAGTCTTTACAGTTCCTTGGTGTATCCTTATTATTTTTTTATTTTTTTTTGGGGGGGGGGGGGGGATCTGAGACAGACTCGGAAAACATAACGTAAACGTGGCGTGCTAGCTGTCACCATAGGCAGAGTTTAGCACGTGCAGAACACAGGGACTCGTCGTTTCATCGCTCGCGTGCCACATGGATACAGATTATAGTACCATGCGGCGCGCGAGCGACGAGACGACGAGTCCCTGTGGTGCAGAAGGGGAAGCTGCATCTACGTGGCAAATCCAGCAGGCTCGAGGGGCCTGCTAGTCATACAAAAATACCTATTATTTATGGGGTTCTTTGTTCGCGCAAATTATCCCTCGTTTTGATAGTGGAAAATAATTAAAACTAATTAAATCCTATTATGTGAAACTTCTATTTTAATGATGGAAATTGTTGCCTTTCCAGTATTATGACTGTAAGAACAGAAAATGAAATCTTCAAGAGTTTGGCCTAGTTTTAAGTCTTAGTGGTAAACGTGGTACAGTAAATAAAAACACAAGTTTTATTTTTGCGTTTAGAAGTTTTATTTTGCCAAGAAAGGTGAGGTTGTGGGAGAGAGAGAAGGGGTCTCAGTTTCCCAAAATGAACCTACACTGATGCAGTATAGTTCCGGTATTGGCCGTCACTAATTCGTCAGTTGTTTCCCACTATCCCGTTGTACATATCTACAAGGAGCTACCGATAAGCAAATCGCGTAACAATAAATGCGGGAGGCCATAGAACATCCGGTTCTGTAAATATATGGTAAGAGCTACGTAATTTATTTCTCTCCATAGTAAATATATATCCAAATCTATACGAGAGTGGCTGAGCCTGTTTGGCTTTCCGTGGTGTATTATGTATTCTTGCGATGGCTTTGGCTACAGCTACATTCAAAACACGAACTGTAATCCTATACTTTCGTTACAATTTCCCCTTTTTAACAATGAAAACACACAGTCCTGCAAACAAGTCGTTTCACGTAAAATTTTTGTAGCAACGAACCTTCGAGGAACGGCATTAGGAAGTGTCGCTTGAATCCTGGGGCTGACAGCCATGCTTGCCCGGATTCCATTAAACCCCTTCCTACTAAGCAAGCTGGTAGGGTCCTTTACATGAGGGTTTGTGCTGCATGTGTCGTTAGGCCAAAATGTGCTGAAACTGTGCTGGAATCCGAAAGTGAGCCCGTCGTTTTATGCATCTTGATCAACCACAATCATGTTTGGGTAAGATTATTTTAAAGTTTTAACGATAAAACTTTAAATTGTTTGCTTGAAGTACAATAATAGTTTTTCCTTAAACTCCTGCCGGACAATAAAAACAATATTTATGTCCTATACTATCTTACAAACATTTCCCGATTGTTTTTGAAGGTCAGAAAAAAATGATAAAATAATACATAAACAAAACATTTTTTAAATATCGATGAAAATCGAGGTGTGCTCTCAGTGCACACACTGATTAATATTATAGCATGAGAAATGAGTTTTTTTTCCTGTGAATAAATTTTATTGAGATATAAATTACGGATCCCGTTGATGGAATTGAAACAACAACATTTCAAGCTCATAGCCCGCTCTTGTAATGTCTCGTCACATCTTTGTTCATCTCTTCATGCCTCAATTAGCTGGGGTTCTTGGACTTTCTAGAGCTACTGAATTTATTCCTATAAATATGGATAAAAGTCAATATTATTTAAGCTAATCAAGACCTAGGTCCATATTTCTTCATCACGAAAGAATGACAATATGAAGGATTCAATAGGGGTTAGTGTTGCCAGGAATAGTTTTTCCTACACGCTAGGTATTATCAAGACCAACTGACATAATAGCTGTGTTCCTCGCTCCATTCCAGACCTTTATGCTCTTCGGGTATTAGTTAGTAGTAGTCACGCTAGTCCGGCCAGAGAACCCAAAGGAAATGGTATCTGGATAAATTTTAATGCGGGCGAAGCCCTTAGTATACGCCAGCTCTCGCAATTTAATCGTTATGCTACTTCTGCTTAAAGTTTATCAAGTGGCTGAGTAAACTACGAATTTTTCCGCATTGTTCAGATACCAATCCCCTTCGGTTCTCATGCCATGCGGTACTGGACGGGTCCTGGCGGTCTGTCACTAACTAATACCGGAAGAGCGTAAAGCTGACCGGCCTAGGAGTGGAGCGAGGAATGCAGCTACTATCTCAGTTGGCCTTTGGGATTATATCAGTAGTTAGTTGACACTCCGCCAGACGGCACCACGTGTAATTATTAGGCTCATATTTGTATATAATTAGGCCTATTTTTTTGTTTGTTTACTTGGTGTTAGTGAGTATTCACTGACCAAAGGTATTTAGAGAGGCCAAACTAAGAAGATCAGATATGCAAAGTAATATTTTCCTAAGGCGAGGAATACCCGGAAAACGAGTGAAGATTCCGTGGGCGGTTTTACTTTGGATGATTCTAGCCGTTGTTGGCAAAATTATGCGCTAATTTAAAGTCAAACAACAAAAGCATAGATCGTTTTTGCAAATTGCTGACGAACATCGAGAGATTGTCTGCCGTTTGTCGTCATCAGACACTTTAGTTTTGTTTTTCATTTTCTCTATACATTTCTCCTATCTCGCGTATTTGCATTCGTGTTGTGATATGTCGCGTGCGACCACAGAGCACTACGGGTGAGATGTAGAGATCAGTGGTCGCACGCGACGTGTCGCAACAGGAATGCATAAACGCGAGATAGAAGAAATTTGGAGGAAAACAAAAACAAAACAAAACTGAGTGCCTGATGAAGATGAACAACAGACAACCTCTATGCTAAGTATTCGTCGAAAACTTGCAAAAACGAACTGTGTTTTTATTGTTTGACTTTGATTTAGTGCGCAATTTTTCCAATTATAACCGGAAAACCACGATTAAATTCCTGGTGTCCTGTAGGGCTAACCTGTTGAACTAGTAACGTCTATAAAGAATTTTCTGCAACTCTCCTAACCCGCTATCCAACCCTTGACGATATTTATAGACTATATAGAGTGTTGTTATTGTTTGTTTGTTGTTGTTTAAAAATTAATTTCTTTTGAGCCTTAAATCAGCCGAAGCAATTTAATGCTCGTGTGGCTAATCCGGCTCAATTTTGAACATTACCAGACTATTTTGAGAAGAAGAAATATCTGGTAAAGGGAGGAGCCAACCCGGGTATTCGATCCGGAAAACCGTTCATCGTAGTGGCTAAAAGATTGTCCAGAATTTGCCAGAATAGTTCCCATAGCTGCTGAAGGAACATGGTAGCCTCTCACGCAACAAATTCAACAGGACTGCTGACGGGGACTGCCGGCTAGGACTGCTGGAAAAGATGATATACGTGCTGGACATCGTCTTACAAAGCGTCAGAATTTAGGCGGGTCACTTTCTTCCTGTTACCAACCCAAAAATTAGTTGACCCCAGACCCAGTGACCCAAACTGATCTTTTAGCCTGAATGACCTGGTGAAACGAATTGAATCCTTTTAGTCCCAATTTACAATAATTTAGTCCATACTTACAGTTCTAACAGTAACAACTAAATTTAAGTTCAGCAGAGCAGTCGGCTTGTTGAATTTGTTGCAGAATTTATTGCCAAAGAAATTTGCTTTCATTTAAAAACATTTCATTTGGTTATCCCATTTTATAATTGCTGTAAAACCACGATCGTCACTTTAATCTGCGGCGCTTGTTATAGTGATTTGGTTACCGGCTCATTAACCGAGTCGCCCAGTCTGACTTGAAATCAAAGGTCAGGTTCTTAGACCTGGGGACCCAGTCGAATACTTAACCTGAATGATATTATCCAACTCTGGAAAGCTTCATAAAAGTCAAGCCGCTTTCTCCGTAAGTATAGAAACAAAAATGTGAGTTACGCAGAGAGAGAAAACCGTGGGAAAGAAAGTGGTGTTATGGCGTATTTGCACAATGGTCTCGCAATGAATTCTCGACCTTGAAGCAAGTTGCGAGTCGCAGACTGATGGCAACTGTATCATTGCCGTGGTAACATTCACGACAACAGTATCTTGATAGCTGCCTATGACATCAACATCGGTTGATGAATGGTGTAGAATTCCTCCACGGAGAAATAATTTTTTTGGCTTCTTCTGAACTGTCAATATGGACTGTTTCGCTGTTGCATCGGTATAGAGCCAAAACCGATGTCGTACTGACATTTCAGTTACGTTTCCAGCTTCTCGTTGCGAGATTGCATTGCGAGACTTGTGCATAAATACATCTTTAGAATACACCCTGCAACCCATTTGGACGGAAATCAGTTTAAACAAGAAAGTGTAGGGAACGTCAGCCAGAGGGGAATTGAGTACGTCATAGAGTGGAAAGCATTGTATCATGGTAACAAAAAACACTATTGTTGTAGCAATATTTAGTTTTTTTTTTGTATTCATTACACACAGTGCTTTAGATCTACCCGTATTCTATTTAGCCGTACTTGCTACCAAGTTGGTACAGTTTTTAATCTTTAGAGACAATTTTTTGAAGAGTTTGCTGAAAACCTATGGTATCGCTAATTATGAAGGGCAGCCGATTTATTACGGGCTTCGTTTCCCAGCGTGGACAAGCAATATCGAAACGTGTTTACAAATTGACGTAGCCTACATGTTGAACTTCAGTAGGTCAGCCAGAGGGGAAGGGAGTACCGGTACGTCATGGGGGAGAAAGCGTTGATCAAATCGTTGATCAACAACCAAACAAACTTTGGATTCACCCGTTTTCTATTTAGCAGTACTTGATATCAACTTTGTTTACGTGACAGTTTTTAATTGTTAGGGGTGTTCCCATTTAACTTCGTCTTTTCTCGCATGGGTAACTCAGCTCTTATGGATCGGGACTAGGAGGGAAATGGTGGGGCCCGGGACAGAATTCTCGGTTGGCCCTTCTCCCCTCCCCAATCTCTTTTCTCCTCCCTTTCCACCAACCATCTATTAATCATCTGTAAGCTGGAAAAGGGAGGGGGCCCCCATACTACTAGCACAGAAACAAAATCTCCGCTTGGCCTGCCCCCCTCCCCCCCCCCCCCCCCCCCCTCCCGGTCCAACTTCTTCTGGAGACGAACCTTGTGTCGATGGAATCCTTAAAATAAATCGGACTGGAACAGGTCCACATAACCTCACTTACCTTAAAAGTGAACTTAATGATTAGTGTGTGCCTAGGTCGAGTGAGGATGCAATCCACCACCCTCCGATTAAAAAACGTATAGTTTGTATCAATCTCTACGGAATTTTACCAGCTGTGTTTTTCGTATTTAATGGAATTTGAGTCGCCTTCGTTATTTTTGAGCGAGGTAGCGCATTACAAACAGGCAAACTACCAAACCACTCACCAACCCACAAAGTTATTAAATAACAGAGTTACAGCATCTTGCACAATAGAAAAACATAATAGCATAAATTTATACAAACCAGGAAATTATCTAAATGATTTTTAGAAATGGTCCATGGTTTTTAACGACTATTGTAAAGTTATTATACTCTTACTTTTCAGGCATCAAAAAACCATGGAAGAGCAGGCCAAAAAAGCGTTCCGCCATCCAGAATTGGTAGAGAAAATGGCAAAGGGGAACTTCGAGTTTGTCATGGAACTCTATCAGGTAAGATTTTTTATAGTTTATAATTTTTAAATAATTATTAATAGAGCATGCACTAAGGCTTTTAGGTGCACAGTTAATTATTTAAAAATCACATCGATGTTAGGTGGATTTGTGCATGTGCATACTACTCTTACGAGTGCATTCAAGAAGACGTATGTATTTCATGACTTACTTCAAGTCTTCACACTGGATCGTCCGCAAAATCTGTAGTCGCGGGGTCAGTTTAAGTATGAAACCTTCCATTCTTGTAAGGGATTAATGGAACAACGACGCTTAAGATTAAAAAAAAAAAAAGACTTGCATCAAAACCGTGTAGCCAAATACAAAATTTCATTTTCATTCTGCTCATCATAGCAAAATCTTTCATTTATGTTCCGTCATCATATCTATGTAACTCAGCCAGAACAGGAACGAGAAAGTGCTCGGTTAGGTACAGTCAACACAGGTGGAAACCTACTTGACGAATCGCTGGGTAAAGGGTCAAGGAAATTTCTCAACTGTATCCCGAGCGCTTCACCATACTACTTATTTATTCTCTGTTCATGCATAATTATTTGTGTAAGGATGAGATGTTAAGAGTTTAAAGAGGGGAAAATGTGAATTTGCATTTGAACGTCGTAATAAAAGTTCTTTTAAAACCGTCATAAATACAAAAAGAGCCACTGAAAATTGTTGGCTTCCAGCGTTTTACACAATATTGAGAAAGAATTTTAAATTAACAGGTTTAATACCATTTTCTTCCCACTGTTGCTGTTGTTAGACAACTGTTTTGAATTTAGTTAATTGTAAATACAGATGCAAACCTATTTACGTTGCCTTTTGGACTTATATGTCAGACTGTCGTAGTGGGGAAACCACGACCTTTGAAACCAAAGGCCGAGGTCCTACCGCTGAACCATACTGGCACGGCCATAATTCCCTGCTTAGGCAGTCTGACATTTAAGTCCAAAAGGCAACGTAAATAGGTTTGCATCTGTATGTATTTAACTCTTGTTGAGCCTTTGGTTTTTTCGTCCTTAGTTAATTTGTAAGTGTACCTTATGTTTTAAAAAAAATTGTCCCCAAAAGTCCAGATTTTCCGTCCCAACATGAAAAAATTTATATCTGATCGATGCACGAGTTACCGAAATTGCAGTTAGGGTTAGACAGTTGCTTTAAAGCGGTACCTAGTGACAAGAAACGGTACTAAAATGTATGTTTCGAATTCTTTCTTATTATTGTATTAATCGCTGTATGCAACGAAAGTTAACTGTTCTTATTATATTTAGGAGTGTTTGAAAAGGTCTTCATAAATTTAAATTCGCCTTATCTGTCTATTAAGCGAAAATGAACATGGGTTGGTTCGATAAAAAAAAAACTTTACTGACCTCGACATTTCTAACATTTAATTCCCATGAATGAATAAAACATCTGAAAGGTGCAACATGTATATAAAATGCCGCAACGTTTCAGGTCAGTACGCGACCCTTTATCAAGCGTAACTAAAATAAAAATATTAAAAAAAAGTCTTAGTAGACACTTTTTAAAAACACACACAGGAAACAAACCCCAAACAATACCAAACGAAACACAAAGCACCATAAGACAGACGACCCACTTAGCCAGGTAGCTGCGGGTCTTCCTATTAACCAGTTTTCAAACCGGTCATAGGTCCGTCTATTGCTTTGTGTTTCGTTTGGTATTGTTTGGCGTTTGTTTCGTGTGTCTGTTTTGAAAAATGACTTTAGTTTGTACTAAACAATTTGTATGTTTTTTAAAATTTTTGTTACGCTTGATAAAAGGTCGCATACTGACCCGAAACGTTGCGAAATTTTGTACACGTTCCACCATTTAGGCTTTTTATTCATTCATTCACATATCGGTGCTTTTTTGCTTCATGATTTAATTTCTAGGCAGTGACACCAGCCTTGCAAAGGCTTTTGAGAAGGCCTAACAAATGTACGCCACTGCTTTGAAATTTGCACTCTCTCAAATGCACAGTGAAGTTGCATCTGCGTATGGGACCCTTTCTTTCTGTTTCCACATCTAATTGATTCGGCTTTGCAGACGGCAATACCGCGGAAAATAGTTTTAGCTGATTCGTTTAGCGCCCTCGTGTAATTCTTCATCATCAGCCAACTTTTAGACTATATATATATATATATATTTTTAAAGTCCCGTGTATAGTGGCATTCTATTTGGTATCCACTTGGCTGGTAGTCGACCATTCTGACCACTTAGCCGTGTTTGCTCGTGGTGTTCTGAACCAGTCCTCGCGAAGTTTGCGATGCGCGTTAGGACTAAGAGAATTTTTTTTTACTTGGTGGTACCCTGCAAAAGTCGTTCAGTGGAGCGAAAGATATGTATCACCCTTAAATGCTAAGTTAAATGGCGGTCTTATTCGTGAAAAAGCGTTAACAATTTAATATTACGTAACGGAATGAGGGATGCATGTTTCTTTCACAAGAAGTGGAATAATGCTTGTTATCACAGCTTGCAATCTGCTTTTCCCAAAACGGATTTGGCTATCAAATCAAGCGAGTACATAACTTTGAATCACGTCTGCCATTTAGGGGTAGAATATCGTAACGCCAGCTTGAAATATGCGACACAAAGACGTGTTCTTTTGCTAAATGCTGCACGAGTGCAATACTTCACACCCTTTCACTAAATATCTCGAAGTATAGAGTTTAAGATACATTTACTTTACAGAAATGCAACGGTGTAACTTCAGAAAACACTTTGTTATCACCTTTTGGCATTTCTGGTGCTCTGGTGATGGTATTTGTGGGTGCTCGAAAGGAAAGTCAGAAGCAAATTCGTAAGGCCATGCGACTGGACCAAATTGGCTCTACAAGAGACATTCAGAAGGCCTGTGAAGATGTTGTGGATTCCGGTAAACATCAGAGTGGATTGAAATTTCTCGTTGCTAATGGATTGTATCTACACAAGGAGCTGGATATTCTGTTGGATTACAAGGAACTGCTGGAGGACAAATTCAATGCTTGTGTAAACAGTGTGGATTTTGTGGAAGACTCCGACAAAGTGCGAATTGACATCAACGACTACGTGGCAGGAATCACAAATAATCGAATCAGGAACTTTTTAGCCGATGGAAACGTTAACCCGCAGACACGTCTTGTGCTCATAAATGCAGTTTCTTTTAAAGGTGATTGGCTTCACAAGTTTGATGTTAAACTCACTTCGAAACAACCTTTCAGGGTTTCGGAACGTGACGCTAAAATGGTGAATATGATGACGAAAACTGGTGAGTTCCTTTATGCTGAAAGTGCAGTATTGCAGTGCTCGATGGTGGAATTACCCTATGTTGGGAAACGAGTGGGAATGTACGTAATACTTCCAAAAGAAGCCAACGGATTGGCCAGTCTGGTGAAGACGATGAATCATCAGGTATTTTCCGACTTGTTAAAAACTTGTAAACTACAGGCCGTCACTGTGTCTCTACCAAGATTTAAACTTGAATCAGTATTTTCATTAGCGGATGTTCTGAAATCTGTTGGTGTTCAACACGTATTCGTGCCGGGTCTTGCTGATTTATCTGGTGTTTCCACATCTGGCCCATTGAACGTGTCTGCTGTTTTTCACAAGGCATTTCTTGAAGTTAATGAAGACGGTTGTGAACTCGATGACGCTTCCTCAAGAAAAGTGGATAACAGTGCTTGCCGATTGTTAGTTGATCATCCATTTCTAGTATTCATTCGGGATAACTATTCGGGTCTCCTTTTGTTTGCAGGGACAGTAGCTAGCCCCATAGATACAACATGAAAGTGGTACTAAAACGTAGGTTTTGCTGTGAAATATTTGCATCTTGAATTCGTTACATGTGAGCGTGAGCACGGGTTTCTTGTGCTGGCACGAGTGCGTAATCTGTAGATTAGCGTGAACATCAAGTGCTGCAGTGAAATCTGTTAGGAATAATTGATTAATTATTGTTGTATCATTTAGGAATGTCTTGAATAATATGAACCATGTTGCTGGGCAAGATATTCATTGCTGTTACATTCGTCCAACCAGTGTTAAAGTGATGTGGTGTAAATGTCGTACTCGCATGGCTGCAACAATGCTCAACAATGGTTGCATACTTATTCTGCACACTTACTATGCACACTTTTAGAATCCCTCCAACCTCCAACATTATTTTTTTTTAACAACTGTAACAGCTGCGTGATCGGACGTTGGTCTAATCCAAAGTCGCCCGTCAGCGAACAAGACAAATAAGGTATTGCCCCATCACACCACAACCAAACTTTAGTAAAAATATTCAGCTCGTAACGTTCTTTCAGAGCGTATGGTTAAAGCATCGTAGCTTGGTGGAACGTACGGGTGTTTGATTCCAAATTTCTCCTTCGACGAACAGGATTGCCCCGTTAGTCAACAACAACAAAATTATTTTAACAATACCACGCTTGTAACGTCATATAAAAGCATACTGTTAAAGCATTGTTGCTTGGAAACCATGGACATCAAAACTTGTCCCTTCATCCGACAACGGTTTTCCGTTTGGTGCTGTACGCGAAACGAAAGTAGGGTAATAAGACAGTTATAGCATGGATTTTGCAAAAAAAAATAGGCCGAGGTAAGCAATTTAATGCACATTTTTTGTAGAGTTACTTTCCCAAAGGTGTCGAATATCCTCGGGAACTTCGTTCCCTCGGTGATTCCACACCTTGTCGGGCGTAGGTCTAGCTAAAGTTTGCATTAAATCGCTTACACCCCCCATTGTTGCAAAATACATGCTATACCCATTACTTGTTGGATAACTATGATGTTCGGCTTTCAACAGCATTCAGTGTTTAAATGTTTTGATAGCTGGAATCGCAATACATCTTTGGGTCTGTGATTTTAAGTTGGATTTTCAGCATTTGCGTTAAATATTGAGTGACATTGGTTAGGTTCACTAGTCGACTTTTGTTACATTTCATCTCTACATATTTCAGCAAGGAAACAGCATCTTGAATTAGGGATGATTTTCTGTAGGTAGCATTTGTAGCTTAATTCTTTGTTAACAGTGATGTTTTAATGAATATATCTGGGAGAAGCAGGTGGTTTTATGATCATCATTGGAATTTAGTAGGATATTTTGCTGTGTGTATTCGAACTTAAAAAGCGATAAATATTTGCTACAGTCGCCTAAAAAAGTATAATTTATGTGGAAATGGCAGTTTGAATGATGTTTTATGCTAAGTCGGACCAAAGTATTTACAAATATGTGAATCATTAATAAATAAAATAAAATAAATAAATTAAATAAAAACTAAACTTCATAGTTTAATTATAATCACTTTAGGGAACAGGCAGTGACTGAGATGCGGCAATTTTCGTGACCGGATTTAAATTTAAGAGCAAGCCGTTGAAAATTGCCTCAAGAAACCATGCAAGAAATTGGATGCACTGATTGATATTTACACATTCTGGTCTCAGTTTTTGTTAAGGCAAGACTTTTTATCAAAAACGGTTGAAATTTTAATGGAACGAGATGCTTTTAAAAACACCGAGACCATCTGAGTTTTGTGATTACATCTATGACAAGCATTGTTACCCGTTTCCTAAGTAAAGGTAAGATTTAAATATGTGTGTATTTAATACGCTACAGTTTAATGTTTTTGCTAAGGAAGAGATCAGTTAATATATATGGCCCCCGGGGGGTGGGAGGGGGGGACGGCTCAAATTTTTTCAGAGCATTACATTTTTCCTGATCCTCCCTTGGAAACCTATCCAAAAATTTGCCCCCCCCCCCCCCCGACTATTATAAAAAAAAATTGCCTCTCCTTTCAACAACAAAAAGACATTTTGGTTTAATAAAAAGAAGAGACATTTGTTACCTGATATTGACCTTGGCCTACGTCGTCTTGTTTGTAGGTGCAATTAACTTGGCTAATAGAATTAACATTGGCAGCCTTTCCCTGGTTGGATGATATCACTACTTTCAAAGGCCGACCCTTTTTGGAAACTTAGCAGCTTCTCTTATACCAGTTTTGGTTTTGGGTGGATTTAGAATACTCAAATGTTTACCTTGAATACAACATTTTTATGCCCACCCCTTCACTGGCCGTAGAATTTGTTTGCCCTTTCCTAGATTGGTCCAAAATTCTTCTGAGCCCCCCCCCCCCCCCCCATGATTTAGCCGTGCCCCTCCCCGTCCATAAATATTGACTGGCACCTAACCTAGTTTTGTATGAATTAATGTACTTGGCTAAGTAGTAAGCTGTATTTTCTCAGAATAGTCCTATGAAAGGAACATAACAAAATGTGTGTATAGTAAAGTAACTTGATTTTTGGAATAACCTATGTATTTTAATACATTGCCTAATTACTAGCCACGTTACCCTTGATCAAATATGGCTTCATCTCAGAATTTCTTTCTTCGTCTGTACTTTACCATGCTATTTTTTGGTGGTCGTTAGAGCCACTCGCAGATTCTGACTTTTATTGTCACTATGTTGGGTGGCTGTGTTTTAAATTTTAGAAGCCAAATTTAATTAGGAAGTTCGAATATGAGCGCGTTGCAAGTTACATCATGTTAGCTAGTTTATACTCATCAAAGAAAACAAATCCAATACTTGTTCCTCTTACGAGAGAGTGGTATCAAAGTTCTAGCATTCCAGAGGTTTTTGTTTAATGATAAGTGTCATGATAGTGCAATACATAACGAATTGTTTAGTTCAGTAAATAAAACGCTAGTATTCCTCTAATATTCCATGTAATGAGAGTTTTAGCACATGTTCAATAATGTTATGTTGGTTGAGGTCCCCCAGAATTTGAGAGAATGAGATTGCTTAGTTAAATTTGTATAGATAGCTATCATGCAGCTAACCGTTACACAGTATTAAACAATTGATACGTGACGTGTTCGAATGATTCGCGATATTTTCAATCTTATGCATAAATAAAGTACTATTGTTCCTCTAATTTGTCCACTTATATCTTGAGAGTATTTACATTTGTTATAAATGTGTGTGTGGCTGAGGTCTCGGTGGGTTTGTAAGATTACTCAGTGTGTGGCGTAAATATACAGATAACCACCATGCAGATAAAAATTATAATTGACGTGCTGAATAATTCATAATGATTTATTGATTTAAATTGAAAATTGCTCTTATTTCTAGCAAAGTTCATTAAAATAGTGGTATGTTTTTTAATATCTGTTGTCGGGGTTCCCGTTGATGATCTGTGCACAGAACATGAACCATTAACAATTTTTATGATTTGCACCAAGATGTCATATATGTGTGTACATATAGTGTTTGTGTGTATGTAATATACATATATACGATACTTTCCTAAATCTCTATGTTCTTAATGATTAACTAGCAAAATGATAAAAATTGTCAATGATCATCGAAGATGTTCACTATTTCACATAGTGTATAAAACGCACAGTGTTAGTGTCACCTGCCGAGATTTAACTGCCTCACTATGCCTCTTCTTCACATCACGTATGTAGCAGCATGGCAGCTAAACACTTGTGTGTCTTTACACAAAAGAAAGTTTATATAAAGAAACACCTGTCGTAGCTATTGGGGACTGCAATGATGCCCAATCGCGGTCATCAAAACGAAAAAACTTCATGTGTCATCACGTATGACCATACACTGGTCTTCACTGCAGTCTTACTGCAGTGTGTCTTTATATATTTTCACTGCAGTTTCATTTTTTTTTTTTATAGTTTATATGTTTCCAGGCATGTGAGGGATAATTGAACGGCAACAGGAAATGCTGAAACTCGTGTAATGGGGATGTTATTGCAGCCTGATAATATAAAAGTTAATATTAGTAGCACAGCATATAACTTTACTAGCTGAAAAATGGGTAGAACATTGTTAAAATTGCCAAGTAAAAAAAGAGTTCGACATCAACTACTACTGGAAAACGTACGGAAATATTTTTTCTCTATTGGTGAAGCATGGCTGAAATATAGTGTTATTATCTATAGTTTAATGTGATGATGTGTACTTTGCTGGTCTGGTGAGTAAAGGATTCATAACCACAGAGTTAGCAATGTGTCTGAATATTATATATTATTTTAAAGTTATAGTTTGCAGAACACCATTTTACTATAATAAATAAAATAAAAAGGGTTCGACTTCTACTACTACTAGGAAACGTTCGGAAATAAATTTTTCTTCCTTGGTGAAACAGGACTGAACTTGAGTATAAAATTAGCTATATAATGCAGATCCTGGCCATAAGACCCGTAGGAATTTTGAGGTGGACTAGGTTTCTTTTCAGATCCTATTAGGGCATGCCTAAAGAATGGAAAAAATCTTGGGTAGACATCTGGCAACCCGGGCCGAAATTTATAGGACGCCATTTTGTTTAGCCGTAAACGCGCAATGGTTAACAATGATTTTTATTACTCTTTGCTCTTGTCAGTACATCTACAGTAATTATGACATGTTTTTTTCAGTATTCCTTACAACATTTCCTATGGTTAAGACCATCTTTACTTCTCCTAGACCACTCACTGTATGTTTTAAGAGAAGAAAAAAATAACAAAATTCGTAAAGAGCTGATCTCAACATCAGGAGAAACGTTAAAATTGTTGGATGCTTTTACACATGAACAGGTTCAGAATTCAGAGCAGTGCCGATATCTGGAGTGATTCTTGTATCTAATAAATCTAAAGACTCATTATAGCAGATAGGGAGGGGAACTGGAACCTCTACACGCAAACAGTGAAAGCTATCCTACCAATTTCACACATTTTGGCAGCGTGAACTACTCGAGATGGGGCGCGTTATTCTTTGAGCAAATGATGAATCTTGAGACTTAGTCATCCTGAGTTATATAAACGGTTCAAAACAGGTCGTTTTGTTGTTTCAAGAACAAATGGAAAGTTTAATGCTGTGGGTGTCGACATGGCTCTCAAACAAACAATAAATCGCTCTCAGAAGTCAGCTGACGGGATCATTGGCCAAACAAAACGGAAGTAATATATTGCTGAATGGGAGCTTGCTTACCATGAAGTGCTCCTCATATACGAAAACCGTCTCAGAGGCTGTTGAACATTACGCCAGTTGATCATGAGCTGATAGTGCATCATGAGTTAGCAAGGACCTCAAAAATAAAGTGATGTTGTAGTCCCTTGAATGCAGAGAAAACTCGTACATTGGAAAAGGTGAACTTAGGGTTCACAATATTCTAAACCAAGGGATTGTTTTCAGCATTGAATATGCCAAGAAAATGGTCGAATTTTTAATGACATCAAAAGAAATTTCCTTCATGTTTCGAGAGGAAAGGTTTATACCCCGCTCTAAACTCATAAGAGCGGACAGGGAGGGGAACTGGAACCTTTTGTATTGGCACGTATTCACCAGTAAGTGCTCCCAACTTTTCTGAGCACGACCAGACAAGCAGACAAAAAAACCAAACTGTGAAAATGCCATCAAAGTGCATATGAACTTTCAGAAAAAAATGATACTGCCAAGGAGAGAGGAATGACAATAGCAGAAATTCTTACATGCGATGTTTCACCTTGATCCTTATGAGATGTGAATGGTGCTACTGCCAAATCCATGAAGTCTCAAGTCATATCTGAACTGGAAAAAAATTAGATACCACAGACAGAAATTTCCAAAAAGAGCATGCTCCGAAAACCAGCGTTGTTGTTGATGTCATGAATCAGTTTCGAAAGTTGCCAGTCAAGGGAAACAACACCTTTGAAGACCTGTTTACAACCATTGACAGTAATATAAATAGTGTCTGCAGATTCAGTCGTGTTCACCACGTTTTTGGCAGCTGCCTCTAACCATCAATTAAAAATATTGAGAGACCAAGAAGATCCTCTGTCTAACCAATACCGTTGACTTCCACTACTAGCAATATGAAACTTCCTGTGAAAATGGAAACCTTTTGGACGTCAAATGAAAACAAAAGTATGATTCAGGATGCCTTGAGCGAGTTTCTGAAGAAGGTAGCAACTAATCGGCAATTGGAAACCATGCTTAGTGGCGTTTTACTTGAAAGTGGACTAACTCCAGCATCAGCAATAAAAGATGCAAGTATTACATAAATCAAAGATACCCTTCAAGTAACTGTTGAGGAGGCTGATGTACGTATTATTCGTCATGTTTGCCATGCCATTAAACAAGGGTTGCAACTGTGCTTTCAAACAACACAGATCTTTTTGTCGTACTAATTCATTTCTATTGGTTGAGAAAGTCGACATAAGATATCATACCTATCCAACTCTTGTAGAAAAGATCGGTGCTATCACAGTCTTCCTACGTGCTGCACATTTTCTTACAGGATCTTATATGATAGGCACAAAACTGTCATCACTCAAGATAGAACCAGAAAAGTATCTGCACAACTGTGGTCAGCATCTTCCTCCGAATGCTACATCATTTAAGCTTGTTGAGGAATGCCTAGTGAAGGCTGTAAAACCAGGGTCTGTGTGCAAGACATTTGACGCACTTCGAATGGAAATGCAAATGACTTCGAATGGAAATTGTGCGCCAAACTTACAAAGCCTACCTTGCGAAGCTCTTTATTGCGAGGTCACCAAAAAAGAAATCATTTTACGTGGCCTGATTATGGTCGAACCATTTAGCACCAACAGAGTTTGGACAATCAGTGATTATTTCGTCACTCACTGTTTTTTTTCTCACCCACGAGGGTTCCTCTTTTGACTTTCACATCTTAAGTTCGAGTCCCGACTACTCTTGACTATTTTTTTTGTTGACTGAAGTGGCCAACAATTAATATTTGATTGTTGTCGTATAGAGATGCGTTTTCCAGGTGCAATACGCTCGCTACCCCGACCTCCGACCCCCTGGCGTTTTCCTTACTCGGTGTAACAAGGTCACTTCTTCGGCCGAACCTATTAACTTACTGTCGTCTACCCATTGTTGTCAACCCTGCAAGATTACAGCCTTACCTAGCTGACCTCACTTATTTCTGTGGTTCTTTGTTGTAAACACCTGTTTGTACCTCTTGATAATTGTACTACCGCTACTAATCTCTTTACCACGATACTCCTTTTCGTATCCCTACTTTTTTTCCTCTTCGTTTCTGAACGTCACTCAGGAATGACGAATGTTGTGATGGCTTTTAGCCATGTTACTGCAAATGGCCGCCATTGCGGCCGAACTTAAGATTTGTAAACCATGAGAATTCTAGCCTTTATTACTAGGACGGTAGTCTTCCTTTTACAAGTCATGCTCGTTTGCCTCTCTGCTGATCTAGTTCTCCAACCTGCTAGAACCAGAAATACCAAGCAGTAGGTCCTTATCCCATCAACCACAGAGTATTGGAGCCAAGTTGGTGCAAGAAGTAGTGACCCAACTAAACCAGGAATAAATGGTTAATGGACCCACATATGCTTTCCAGTTATGATCTCTTCTTGAAACTTGAATTTTGGAACTTAAGACGACTTTGGTCCACCGAGTGGACCTCATCACTAGCACATTTTCAGGCTGCTTTGCAGGACTATGTTGTTTGGGCATTTTAGCCCAAGGCCCGTCTAGGACCGTACCACGCTTTGCCCCGAATGAAAGGAAAATCGTAACCAGCAATGCAGTTTGTGCGCGCCATCCCAGTATTAATGAGCTGCCTGGTGATGTGTGCTTGCAAGAGCTGTTATACAAAACAGTGTAGGTGCCGCAAAAACATTGTCTCGTGCACGCCCTTTTGCAAATGCAGGAAACATGTATAAAATACTGAATATGAAAAAATTAACTTTGTGTGTGACTTGTGATTTATTTTTATGTAGCTAAGACTACTTTAATGTTCATACTTCAATACATTGTCACCTTTTCCATTATTTGATGAACATTTTGTGTTTTTTTCGTGTAAAAAAATACAATTAATGGCATAGGAAGAATAAAAACAGTCTTACACCATAGAAAACGGTATAAAGAATCCAAAACAACATGCCAGAATTCATATAGGCATACTTACAAGTGCAGAATATGATGAAATTCATTACTAGCCACTGCGCGTATATGCCAAACACAAAATGGCGGCTTACAAAATTTCTGCCCGGGTTGCCAGATGTCTACCCAAAATTTTTTCCATGCTTTAGGCATCCACTAACAGGATCTGAAGAGAAACCTAGTCCACCTCAAAATTCCTACGGGTCTTATGGTCAGGGACTGGACTAATAGTTTAACGTGATGATGAGCCCTTTGCTGGTCTGGAGAGTAAAGGATTCATAACCACAGAGTTATCAACGTGTCTGAATATTATTGGCGCGGAGTGAGGCTGAAGGCTGAGCGAAGCTCCACTAAGATCACAGTCCAATGTAATCTTAGACCGCGCATCACACAAAAACCACAAGGACTATCCACATCACACTTTGCATGCAATAACATGGGAGTCTGGACAAGGTTTATCAAAAAAAATCCAGAATCGGACGTGGGGTTGAGGAACCATCAGGGTGACAAAATGAGCCAATGACAAGAGCCAAAATCCAAACAACATCGAGACAGCGATGCCATTTCTAATTGTTAAAGGCATCCTATTGTTTAAAAAAATGATTGTTGATTATAAAGAGGCGGTGCAAGGCTTCGGGCTATGGACCTGAATAAAATCATCATTCCAGCCTCACTAGGAGACGTCTATTAACTGTAATACTTTTACAGTAATTTTACAATAACTATGCAACTAAATGCATATATTGTAAGGCTGGGCTGATCCTGATTACCGATTCAGAATGCCTCACGTTATTCCATACCGACCTTTGCAATATCGGTAG
The DNA here is from genome assembly GCA_023313725.1 of Lithobius niger. Taxonomy (NCBI): domain Eukaryota; kingdom Metazoa; phylum Arthropoda; class Chilopoda; order Lithobiomorpha; family Lithobiidae; genus Lithobius; species Lithobius niger. Next base: position 59,293 of record JAHWFP010227043.1, read on the forward strand.
AAATCGGGAACGGTAGATAAAATTCAGATAGATCGGTAATAAACCAAACTGAAGATATTTTCACTTTTTGTCGACCGATTTTGACGTTTGAATACACCATTTTGAAGGTTTTTCACCAGCTTTCCAATGGTCCAAACCCCAAGCAGCTGTCTCTTATTGTTTAGAAATTACAAGGTAAATTTTTTAATTTTACTGAGGGATTCAGCCCACTGCCCAGCTACCCTGGCAGCCTTTCCATGGTTGAATGTTATCACTACTTTCAAAGGCCGACCCTTTTTGCCTAAACAGTCAAACAGGCAAGAAAGCGGAGCCCGCTCTGTTATGTCGACAGTGGAAGTGACGACGGCCCTAGTATATTATTTTAAAGTCTGAGTTTGCAGAACCCGACTTTACTATAAGAAAAGAAAAAAACTACTACTAGGAAACTACTATTTTATTACTACTAGGAAACGTTCGGAAATAAATTTTTCTACCCCTTGGTGAAGCAGGGCTGAAATTGAGTATTATTAGTTATAGTTTAACATGATGATGTGCACTTTGCTGGTCTGGAGAGTAAAGGATTCATAACCACAGAGTTAGCAACGTGTCTGAATATTATATATTATTTTAAAGTTATAGTTTGCAGAACACTACTTTATCATAATGAAGAATAAGAATACAGAAGCGCTGACAACAGTGAACAAGAAGTAAGCAAGTTTGCAGCATGGCTACAGTGACAGTAAAGCAAAAATTGTTGCTTTTGACAGTGATTCGGCCGATATCGCTTCTTCAACGAAATTTGACGTTCATGAGCCTTGTGTTGTTTGAAGTCATAATACAAACACTGATTTTATCCCACTGAATAATACTTCAAATACAGTTTTGGCTATCTTTCCTGGCGTATCTCAAATTCTTCCCCGTATTTTGCACTCTGAAACGCAGAAAGATAATTTTATGCAAATAGACAATTTTACAGAATTAAAACAGTTTTTTTTCTCATATTTGTCATTTTGTTATAATTTTCCGATTTTATATTACCCTCATCCAATACAGTACGGAACGCAGAAGCGAAAGCTCCCAGGGCAATAGCAATAGTCACGAAATTTATATTTAGCATATTTGCTTTGTACGAGTTTACTTCTTCCCCACGCTCAACTTAAACTGTATGTTGAGTTGAGGATAGCCTCGTGACTCGTACCTCGTCCTTGCCACTGCCCGTCAATATGATGTGTTGCACGGCTTTGTTAATAATGATAAATAATAGCTGGTAAATCGTTGGGCTATTTGCTGAAACTACCATGATGATGATGAAACTACCTATGGTATTCAGAGTTGTATCTGTTTTTTTTCATTCTAATCAACAATAGACTATGCTAATCCATACTGTGCTGTACCCATAGTGTCAGTCTTTACGTAACACAGCCCATTGTATTTCCAGCGAATAGCTTTGCGATATCGTGCTTACTATGTAAATTACTATCAATGCTTATTTAGTGCAGCCAAAACTGTGCATAAACTTGATAGCTTCTCAATGGTCTCAAATTAGAATTACAGACAGAAACAGAAATTCCATAAGTAGTAGCTCTACCATCTAACAATAGGTACCGAAATATTTCACGAAAGAATTGAAACCCACTTCTGACACCAGCTTAAAATGCATATGTTGGTACCTATTGTTAGATGGTATAAATATACTGCTGTTGCAATTGACTGCGTAAGACTGTGCTAGGCAACTATCACACCATTCTATCATTATGTCCAGGGATGGGCTGGCACTGACAAAGGCCAGGAAGGAAATAATGTATAATTTTTTTAAAATTATACTTTCTTAAATTTGTATCGTGGCCCAAAACTCCTAACAAAATTAGTTTTCTTTTTATTCGGATGAAAACTTGCTCTAGGATTGAGAAAGAGTCACAAATTATACGAGCGTGCAATATAAAGCACCATGGGCAGATTTGGGGTTAAGGCGGCATCGACATAAAGGGTCCTTTAAGGTCAAAAAAACCCTCAAAAAAATCCTTGTTCGTGGTGCTGTATTCAAGGGGTGAATATAATGATGAAAATGCAGGGAAAGAACAAGAAGTAAATAGCGAAAAAAAAAGGTAATCAGACTTTCGGATCCAAAATAGAGCTTTTCAGGACTTGCCCGGTCCGGCCTTTTGCTGTAAGAAAAGAACGCAAAGAACTTATTTCACTAACGTCATCTAAAACTATTCAACATTCATTCGAAGTGACTAAAAATAGTTTGACTTATTAAAGATAGATGCCTTGTTTTTTTTTTAATCTGTGCTTGAAACAGGTACCCTCTCACTTTGGTGGACTGGCGTAAGCTTCGTAATTCCATGTCTTCGAGTTTTAGAATAAACAAAATTATTATAGGCCACTTAAGGCCAGAGGCCAGGAGGGATTGATTTCCCTCTTTTCCCTCCCTGCTAGTTCGCCACAAGTTTGACGTATTCGAGAGCTGAGAGAAAAACAGTTCCACGTTCACGCCATTATGTGGTCTACAATACAAGCATAATTCCAATTTGGCACCTTAAATCAGCTCTGCAAATTTACGGGATGCCCATATTTCAGAGGTAACCATATTTGACAGTATGGTTACCTCCTGGACGAACACCCAGTCAAAGACACTGACGACAATACTTGAAGTACGCAGCACAATGGTAAAACATATTACAACAGCCATTTCTAACCGCTGCTACCGATCAACGAAGTATGTGTACATGTGCAGTGTTAAACAGGTAGTAATATTTTACTACTTGTTTTGCTAGAAACTTCTTACAAGAGTTGCTAGAAACTTCTAGATGTTTCCATTAAAGTGCCATACGTACGGTTGCTTGGTGACAGGCTGTGCAACTACCTTAGTAACAGCCAGTATGAAAACAGCTGACTTTGATTCGTCCATTCGCTTCACATCATTCTCTCAGAGTTGGCGGTAGAAGCTGATGACTTCCCTTAATGGGTTATGGATTTAAACCTTTATAATGGCTAAGTTTATCCGTATCCCAAATTAGGGGCAACACAATAATGCTGTTGCCAGACAACTAATGCAGACTCAAATGTAAGTAAATATTCACTTGCCAATTCAATTGATTTTACACAAATTAGCCTGTACCATTAGCTAGAATAAATGCGTACTATGCCTAGTATGGAACTAGCAAACTTCCATGAAAGGGAAGTACACTAATAGGAATTGCATTGATATTTCTTTGACAGATGAGTCTACAAAACGACGTGATAATAATAATCAAGGGGAGATATGGGGGTGACATTATTCAAATGTCGCCCAACTCTTCAGTGCTAAAGTGTCTCATTACGATTCCTAATCTAAACATCTTGCTAGCACTTTTATGAGATTAGCCTACTTCTCTACTGCTGTCCAAAACAAACCAATTGTATTCAGTCATGTAATGATTTATGAGAATCATTACATAAATATGACGACCCACGTAGCCATGGTAGGCGACAGCCACCTTCGCCATAATGTTACTGCTTGTTTCATCTTTAAAATTTAAATTATGTGAGGGTGGTTCTTCTGGTCTGCTAACCGGTGCGCTCTACATCAATGGATTTCCTGTGAGTTCATGCATCCCATGGTTCCCCACAATTTGCACAGCTTCCAATTCGACAGGCTTAATATATTTCTTTTATGTAAACTTACTTGTTCCATTGAGTTGTGGCAGGGGCATAGGATTTTTTCAGGGGTGGCACCACAGGGGGGAGGGGGGGCGAGAGCACCCGTTGGGGAAGCCATGGCCCCCTGTCAGTGAGTAACTGAGATTGTTGTAGGTGGGGAACAGCCAAAAAATGGAGTCTACATGACGACATAAAATTCGTAAAAATTTGGGGGGAGGGGGGGAGCTCAAAATAGAGTTTGCCGTTTTGTTTGCCAGTAGTCCTACTGTTGCTACCTCATCGCCGCCAAAATTGAAAAGCTGTCTTCGTTAATGCAGACACATCAACTATGTACAAAACAAAACTTGTTAAGGATTCTAGCAAATTTTTCGTCGTTAGAATTCGTGATACTAATGAACTGAGCAAAAATCGTGTACAGTAAGTGGCTAAGCTGAAAATTAATTGGCTGCGTTACACCGTCAACGCCATGATTAACAGGCATCTTACTTTTTGAGACGCGATTTGGATGTCAACGCTTTACCCGTTATCTCTAAAAGGAAAAGGCCCAATTTTAAAAGCCCACCGCACAACGCGGAGTTTGAGGGGGTAACACGGACCCTAAACAAACCTAGCAATAGCAGACCAGCGGTCAGAGTCCCGGCCTCCAAACCAAGAGGATGCCAACTCCAATTCTTCAGCACCTAACCAATACAGGACTTAAAAATTCACTGTACTCACAAATGGCCCTGTACCTTTGAGGGCCAACTTGCTATAGTTATAGCCGAAATGTCAGCTAAATTTGTACAGAACAAAATTAGTTTAGCTTTCCTTCCAAGTTTTCGCCTGTTGAAGTCTGATAACAATTAACTCCATAAAAACCGTACCCAGCAAAGAATCAAAATTGAAGACTAAGTTGGCGGTTTGATTTGTTAGTATCCCTTTTCCTCTTAGCCCATCACCACCGTGATTTAAAACTACTTCTCAGTTAATTCAGGAACGTCAGGTAAATGTTCCGCCATTTGAAAAGTAACCAACAATACTTTTCAAATCTAAATTATTCAGTTTTAGTTAACGTTAATTTAATAATATTAAAAAAAAAATTAAATTCATCAGTTAATTTAAATCTTTATTAAATTAAATTTGGTCTTAAATTAGGTTTCTACGACCTATCATTCTAAAGAATGTTTACGTAAAACATCCGAAATTTGCTTAACATTGTGGTGTAAACGTATCTGTGGAAGCCGAAAATAGGCCCTCAAATAGTGTAAAATGTTTCAGCTTCCGGGGCTCTGCCCCGGACCCCGAGTGGGGGTAGCTTATAGCGCTCCCCCAGACCACCTAGCTGGTTTCGCCGGGCCCCTACTACAGTAGAGCAAATGTCACAAAAAATATTCATTTTCTCTGCCCCTCCGTCGGGGAATCATTGCCCCCCCCCCCTCAATCTGGAGTTGGATGGCGCCACTACTGTTTTTTTTTTAAAGCCATACGTTCTCAAATGAAATATAGTCTACATCTTCTCCTTTAGTTTGTTGTAAGGCTTCAACATTTTTGTTGTGCTTTGGATGTGGAGCGAAAAGTTGATTGTCTCACAGTATATTGCGTTTTAGGAATAACTCCTACTTCAGAAATTTTGTGAATATCAATGAAGTGGTCACAGTGAAGGGCTGAAGACGTGGTAGTGAAGGATGCAATGTTGGGACTCCAAATCACCCTTGTTGGAAAAAGGACCCAACTCTACTACTTTGTTAATACAGTATTCAAATAGTTTCCTCTGTTTTCAACTATTCGCAAACAAAATTTCAAAAACATATGAAAAGTCGATCAGACGTTAGCAAGCTTCATAAAGGATTCAAGTTAATTAGATCTGATAAGCTGCTCACATAAGGTGCAACTCGTAACATCTTTCTTGAGTTGTTACTCGTAAGATGTTAGTCTTAACTGTACATGTTATTCCAAAAAGCACATTAGTTTGTTCTACAACACGTGTACAAGTCTAATCCTGACACCAGAACAAAATTTCAATGAAGTGTTTCTCAAAAATGTTTCTCAAACGGAGTTAAGTTTCACCAATTTTGAACCACAAAGGCTACATAAACTTAATTGGTCTAATCAATTCAGCTAATCAAATCGTCTTGAGTAGACTCAGTGGGCTTCCAGCCACAAAGTATTTATTCAAAAATAAATGTATAACGTTTTTTTTTGGCGGGGGGGGGGGGGAAGGGGTGTTAAACGGCTTCCCAAGACATAACTAAAGTATGTTATGAACCAATCATTTTGATCAGAATGATAGGGAAGTTTATTGAACTGAAAATTCGGCTCACACTCCACCAAAACAAGCGTGATGTTTCAAGCTAATGATAAAAAAAACTCCTTGACTAAATAAAACAAGTCTTGTACGAAAACCAGCTGTAAAGACCAATTCCACTACCAATATTTGTCCCTCAGTAGGCTGGTGGTAGATAAGCCCACTGTAACCCAGCGTGTCGTAGGAGGCAACTAAAAGGGAAACCAAAATCAAGATTTGCTAGTGTGGAGTCGTCACTTGTGTGCTCCACAATGGCAGCCATCAATTTCATGTCTATATGTTAACCCTACCAAGATAACCCTTTAACCACTAAATAGGCTGTTCCATAATTGTATATAGTCTTAAGTGCATCACATGACTTCCCTGTATTTAAAGAGCAGTAAACAGGAAGTTCGCTGTCTTATCAGCTGTAGCCTACACTCTGGTAGTCCGTGTGTTTATTACCATTGGTGCCCACGCTGGGCTAAGGTGTGTCCACGCCTAGGACATCACAGCTAGTTTACCCAGGAACTGCATGCCAGAGAGTTTATGGTTCGTCTCTATGATTTCCAAGTGTGCCTAGGGTGTGTGTGGCGGGTTGGGGGAGAGTTTAGCAAGTACTAGGCGGAAAGAGGTGAAGGGACATCCAGATTAGCCAGAAAGATGCAAAAGGACATTCGGACAAGCCGGTTCCTGTGTGGCTGCCTAGAGGATGTTTGGCAGTTTGAATCCCCCTTATTTGGTTTTGATTCTAATTTGCCTAGTCTGGCCAGTGGGCTTTTCATCCTTATCCCCCAGCATGTTGGACGTGTTCTGCGACCCAGTAATCCTTTGAGACAGAGATCTTAGGCTTTCAGGCTTTGACTCCTAATTCCGGATGAATGGTGGCCTGGGTGAGCCAGCCCAAGGTCAGTGGGCTATTAGTGTGGCCCCTGTTAGTGTGGAGAGGCGGCATTTTGCCGTGCCCATTTGCATCACGGATCCAAATTGTATGTGTTATCGAGGGTTGTGGTGTTTATGGCTTCCTTGGTGGCTTTGCCTCTCGGCATACTTAGGCTGCCACCACGCCAAGATCGACGGCGGTGTTAGCTACCTGGTGCAGGACCCTGGATATGCAGCTTCCAGTTCTGCTTCACCCAAGTACCAAGCGAAGTTTTTTTTTATGTGGGGCTCACCATCACAACTCTTTATTTACCCTCCATGGCTTTCTCTCTCCCCATCCCCCTTTCCTCCACAATTTCTTTTTCTCTTCGGTGAACTAACAAGTACCAGAGGAGAGAAACTGAGACGGCTGGGCCTAGCACCCAGTTATCAGATATTAGTTAAAGTTCGGGGTCGAGTTCCGAAGTTCTTGGTGGTGACAGGTGAGGGTCCAAGGCCCTCAAGGCCCAAGGACGTGAAAGGGATCTGTTGATTGAATCCAAAGGACATCTCTTGGCTTCGTATTGGGCGATACCTTGTGGAGGTGGCAAACGATGCCCAGGCGAGAAGACTTTTGAAAGCATGTGAACTGGGACCATATCAGTGCATGTTGAGCCGCATTGGACCTTGAACTGTAGCAAGGGTGTCATGCCAAGTTTGGATTTGAAGGGTTTCAGAGATGAAGCCATCCTGGAGGAACTCAAGTCGCAAGGCGTTTTGGCTGTGAGTCAGTTGGCGAGGAAGGGCGAAAATGGTGGCCAGCCAACTGACATGTTTTTCCTCACCTTTGATATACCGGTTGCACTGCAGCACATTACTGTGGGTTACTTGCAGTTGAAGGTTAGGTGTTACATCCTTAATCCGATTCAGTGTTGCCGCTGTCATTGCTTTGGCCATAACAGCGGCTCCAAACACCAACCTGTGTTTGCTGTGCGCAGGCAAACTAATGAATGCAAATCATTTTGAAAATGTAATTATAATTTCAAATTAATTAGCACGAGTTAGTGTTAATCTGGTTATAGGCTGAGTACGTCAACATTTTTAGCCATATTGTCCACAATAGCTAGAAGGCTGTTTTATTGGTGTATATTCCATATAAAATAAATAATAACAAAAGGTTTAAACATTCCTTGTGTTATTAGATATAAAAATTTTATATATTAATATATAATATGTTATATAATATATTAATATTATTAATATAATATAAAACGTAATGCTACGTTTTATTTGCTTACTAGTTTATCAGTTCATAAAATTATTTGTTTCCAACAAGAAGTTGTAGGCGATGCTGCGTCGGCGACATCCTTCCGTCAAACGTGCCGCATTAACTTGCATTGCAGAAACCCGCACGAGAGATGCCTCTGTGTGTGTGCCTTTACTAATTTTTAATCGTTTGATAATAATTACCATCAGATCAAAAAATAAAAGACTAAAAGCTGCAAAATTTTAAATTATTTATGCCAACATATCATCGAAGAAAAATTATAAGATACTAACCTAAAACATTATAAAGTGTGATGTTAAAATACAAAAATCATAATAGATACGTCGAGTTTTCTTGCTGGTATAAATACGAGTCGTATAACTAACACTTGACATTTGTTTATGCTTAGCTCAGCAAGTTACGCATGCGTACAATGAAAAGGTCCCATACATAGTTTAATCACCCGATTATACTTCAGTGTATAATCAGGTGAATATACCACACTAGGTCGATTATATACCCCACTCCTCTACCCTCCACCATGAATGAAAGTGAGATATACTCCCTGTAATAATTGGTGTTCCCTGCAGTTTTGCTTGTTGGATGATTGAAAAACTAAAGCATAAATACACCGGTCTCTGAAAAGTTTGCTACGCTTAAGCTAGGTTCTGAACAGAATTATAAAACTACTAACAAAAAACACATTTTTCTACCTATTTCAAATTGTAAATCTATGCCTTTTTTAAATTCTTCCGAACCCTCACCGGGGTTCCACCCTATGAATCCGACTGGACAGCTATAAGTCACTTCCCTACCCTCCCTTCACCTCAACACCTCTAGTGGACCAAATGTTTCTTGTTGCTGCTGAAGCCAACTTTACCCAGTCTGCCTCTGATCGCGGGACCCCCTTCAAGTTGACGCTTCTTTTTCCAAGTTCCAGAAAAGAGAACATTCAATGTAAGAAAGTTTGTGACACACTGAAACAACAGGAAATGTAACGGCTATTCACGTTCAGTTAGATGCAACACGAGCCAACTCTCATGGTGCGCCTTGCCATAACATGAGCTGCATGTGCGCCCTCCCAATTGCGGCCTAAACACAGTAATTGGAAGAGTGCCAATAGCCAGGTAGCAATGCTTGTCCAACTAGGAACCTGTTGGAACATAATTGCACCTGCTAAACCATCACGTGATGTAAATCCTGACTGGGATTCCCATTCACTGGCTTGTATAAAACCAGGCCAGTTTGGGCGAATCTTATTAGTGCCTAATATGTGTTACTCTGTGCACAGTTGCCTAGCTCTGCAGTAAAGGCTGAATTGGAATTGAGTTTGATACTTGAAACCTCTCGTCCGCTCCCTGAGTAGTTACGTATTTTGGGGCAGTCCAGGATTTGACCCCGGGACCATTGAAAGCATTGGAAACCATTGAAGTTATCATGCCTTTAAGTGGCGTTTTTTTGTTTTATTATTTTGCTGTTGCAGAAGACTATACTGTGTAGAAATAACAAGCGCGAAACGAATACGGTTTCAGCAAGCGAAGTAGCAGAAACGTCTGCTTGTGTGGGTCTCCATTCTACTGAATGGTTGACACCCAGGCCTAGGACAATAGAACAATTTCAGTAATTTACGTCGTTGTAATCACAGCCGTGAAGCAGACCAACTGAAACAAAACTCGACAACTTTTCCGTGGCCAATACTACCAAGAGAAGGGAAATAACAAGTTATATCTTATCCTCTTGATGAGTCCTAACCTTCCTGTGTGGCGAAGCAGTTACGGTTAGTATGTGTTAATTGTTACTGTTGTGTTGATGTCATACATATTCAGTGACAAGTGACAGTTAGGAAGTATTAATTGTTGCTGTTGTGTTGCATGTCATACACA
>JAHWFP010227043.1:69683-99978 GCA_023313725.1 Lithobius niger
CATAGACATTCAGTGACAAGTGACAGTAAGTGTTAATTGTTACTGTTGTGTTGCATGTCATACACATTCAGTGGCAAGTTAATCTGAAAGCAAGTGTTGTTTAACACACATTTTATGACATCTAATAATTGCATATGCCAGCAGCAAGACAAAAATGAAAAAAAAAGAATAATATCAGCTTCTTTCAGGTTCGTAACTTAATAGCTATTGGCTTTGAGGTTTGCTCGTCATTGGGTTCATGGCCACTAAGAAGAAAGTGGCTGATCAAGGGGAATAAACCCTTACAGATTTCTTTGATTATCACCTTGTCAAGTAATAAAAAATACTTTACTTAAAACATACAAATTTAAAGTTATCTTTTTTTTTGACCGCAATATTTTTGGGTCATAATGTGCAATAGAAGCCGGGGAACTTCACTACCATGGGATTCTATTGATGGCTCTGACGGTATTTCTGTTGCTTCCGTTATATGCACACTTTGAAATCTGATAACCTACTTAAAAGCTTAATTTCTATGATTTCAGAAATGCGTCAAAGACAATGAAGAAAATGTCTTCCTGTCTCCATTTAGTATTTCTGCTGCACTGGTGATGGTATTCGCAGGTGGGAGAGGCGGAACCCAAGACGAGATAGGACAAGTATTACATCTGGACCACATAGGGGATACAAAAGCCATCCAAGAAGCCTGTGAAGATGTCATCAGTTCTATGGCTAGTGCTGATCAAGCCGGATTGACACTTCTTAATGCTAATGGAATGTATGTTCACAAGAACCTTGTTGTTCTACCAGATTACAAAGGCTTGTTGCAAACCAAGTTTAATGCCGTTGTGAAAAATGTAGATTTTATTGAAAATGGCGAAAATGTTCGAATTGAAATTAACACCCATGTTGAGACTGTTACTAGGAATCGCATCAAGGATCTTGTTCCAGCAGGCAGTATCACTCGAGACACTCGCCTTATACTTATAAATGCAATTTATTTCAAAGGGGACTGGCTACACAAATTCCAAACTGAATCAACTTGCGAGGGTGACTTCACTTTAGCAGGGGGTCAAACGAAAAAAGTGAATATGATGTTTCAATCGGAAGAATTTAGATATGCTGAAAGTGAAGACTTGCAATGTTCAATGATCGAGTTGCCCTATGTTGGTAAGAGGTTGGGAATGTACTTTTTGTTGCCAAATGATATCAATGGTTTGGAAAGCCTCGAAAGTCAGCTTACTAACGATTCGTTGAAAAAATTGTTGGATTCTTCAATGACGGTAAAGGTTGATGTTTCTATTCCTAGATTTAAAATTGAGTCCAGTTTTTCGTTGGGAGACATTTTGCAGTCGATGGGGATGCAGAAAATGTTTGCACGTGGTGCTGATTTCACTGGAATTACCACTACGGAACCACTGTACGTGTCGGCAGTTTTGCATAAAGCATTTCTGGAAGTCAATGAAGAAGGTAGTGAAGCAGCTGCTGCAACAGCGGTTATGATGGCTACTTACTGTTTTGTTCCAAATTACTCATTTCGGGCCGATCATCCTTTTCTAGTTTTGATACGTGACAACTACTCTGGCCTAGTGCTCTTTGCAGGACGAGTCGTTAACCCAACAGAACAGTAAACAATCACGCATAATCTGTTTACATTTTCACAATCTTGAAACTATTTTGCCGTCAACTTCACACTTTGCACTTGCATACTGGACATCATATAAACGATGTGTAGTGCAAGTTTTATGAAAGTGAATCTTAGCTGATTGTGGAGGTAATGGTGGAATAGTTTCTAGTCATTGTGATTGATTTTTTAGTATGTTTGTTTAAATTGAGAGCCCTTCTTTAAGTCAGATAATGACCACTACAACCTACAAATTAGAGCGAATCTAGGCCTGTTTCAAGGAAACTGTGCTGCAGATCAGAAATGACCGGGTGCCTTTTGGGAAGTGATTTCGACATCAGACTTGGGCTCTGTTGATTTTACTGCGCATACCCGACTCCAAAAATGAATTGTTCCTATTCTACACAAGTTTATCAGAGAAGCTATAGTTTCAAGACTAGTTCGAAGTCATTTTGTAGTACCGTCACATGGGCTGTTAATATTATTTCGATAAAAAAAGAGGGAAGGGCCGTTACAAAATTATTGTCGAATCTTAATTCTGTCCAAGGAGGGTGCTTAGTCGTAACTCCATCGCACAGAAGGTTTAGTTGATGCGATTACACATACATGATCTGGGTTCAGTTTAGCATTAACGCAATGTCCTCATTTATTCACTGTTGTTAGTTTATTTACTTTACTTTGCTTTATGTATGAAGCTTTTAGTCAACTTTGCTGCAGAAAAACCACGAGTTAAGGGAATAAAACATTGATTTCTTAAGTGTATGAAGCTTTTAGTCAATTTCTGGCTGCAAAATTGCGATTTAAAAGGAGGGGGGGGGGCTGTAACTAGGTTTTTACACGATTTGTGACTATCATTTTAGGAGAGTTGGCCGTAGCTTTGCCAGGGCTGTTAATAGGCGATTTACAGTAATTCATCTATTTACACTGATAGTGTTAAAAAATGTACTGCTTTACCTCCCACGAACTATTTGTGACTATTTGTGAAACTGTGGTGTAAAAGTATTAATTTAACTGGAGTTTTGTTTAACATGACATAATGATGTTCAACTTAGACGACAACACTGTACGTTGGCTGTCCAAAGTGCTGACCCAACATCAGCTTCCTCGTACTTTGTTTAAGTTGGCTCATACTGATTATTGTGATTATTAGTTTGTTTGTTGTTGAAAGTTAGATTAATGCAAAATGTTGGCGCTGTAAGTAGCAGCACTGAGGTGCATAATGGCACATTTCAATACAATATTTAATAAACAGTAGCGCCATGAAAGAGAGTGTCCTTGATAATATTATCGCAGGTTGCAGTGGCCATGACCCCCATGTGGTCAAATTTGAAACGACTGATCGTAACTATATTCTAGGAAAACATAATTTAAAAATACATTTTTATAGATTTTAACCTAATAGATAGATGCTGAAAAATACCTCTCCAATAAAGAATAATCCAGGCATGCAGCCCTTCCGCTTGCAACAGCATTCCATGAGCGTGAACCTGCAAAGCAGATGGCTACTGCAAGCCAAGGCCGACTGAGGCAGAAATCGTGCATTTTGCATCGTAACTCGACGTCAGTTCACATGCATGAGGAAAACTGATACCTTTTAGTGCTGCTTTGGTAAAATAAGATTTTGGCGATGTTGAATCAAATGGCCTCTTTCTGAGAAACAAAACCGACAGCTTCTCTCCCAGCTGACCTTGTGACGAGGGATGGAAGATGAAGTAATACTTACAACATGGACATTCCCACGCCCTGCAGACGTGTTTATATATATTTATTCACTCCTGACAAAAGGTATATTTCATAATGAGATAGGGAGATAATAATGGCAATAATGGAATTGGAATTGCTTGAATTATTTAGTTGTACCGTACTAAAATGTTTTTCTAATGTAATGTGAGTTTGGAAATAATAGCACAAAGGTTGTAATGTTGTCAGCTATTTTGTGCATGTGTTTACCTACGCATATCCGTTCTCCACCCAAACTTTTTAGTTTGTAGAAACTTTCGTTTTTGATGCGTACCAACATTAAGTATGGCATGCACATAGTATACATTGTAGCATATTTATGTAAACAGCATGCACATTGCAGGGAAGCCAACGTCTTGCAAAGGCGAAAAGAACCGTTAAGGCACCCAGTCATTTCGATTTTTTGCACAGTTTCCACTCTGTACTATTTAGAAAATACCTAGGAGCGCTGAAGTTGTAGGTTCAAAATCGATGTTGGTTTCCTTGCTATCGCTGTATGTACTGGTGTCAAATTATAATACATAATACTACATAATAGTATGTGATGTATGTCAAAAAATTTCAAATTTTGTTAATTTTCATGTTCCTGTATTCAGTTTTCTTTTGTAATTTCAATTTTTGAGGACCATTTATTGCCAGACAGAGGCAGGATTGTATTTTGCTTCATCAGAACCCAAAGAGTTGGTGTGGATAACGGAATTTGTGCAGATAATAAAACAATTTTTTTTTTTTTTTACCAATTGCATGTTTAGTATTTGCGGTAGAAAGGTAAAATATTGATCTAGCATTACCAAAGTAGTGGAAGTATGTAAACGTTAGTTTTTTTTAAGCTTTGATGTGACGAGGCAGTGTTTTTTAATGTTAAAAATTTACTGAAAAATTAAAGCAAAACCGAGTGAACACATTTGGCATTCCGTCCTTAAATTGTTTAAAGAAGAATGTTATTGACTATTACTTTTTGGATTATTGTTTCTTTTTTTTTCTAATTCATACAATAATTGTTTGTTTTGAATTTGCGGCTGATTATTGTTCAGCTAGTTAAAAAGAAACCATTGTATTTAAATGCCTTTTACTCCTTATACTCATCCTTACTATGCATTTAATTAGAAATTGGCAACAAAAGTATTGTCCACAATGCTGTTGCAGTGGTCGTCTACTAGGTTATTAAAACATTTTTTTCTTTCCATGCATATCAGTGCAATTTAAAAAATAACATTACAACTTTGATTGGATTTGTATAACGACAGTTTATCCAACAAGTGTGCTGCAGTTATCATGTTGTTCTATTTACCATTTGTGCAGTTTTAACGTATTCAATAAAGAAAATTACAAAATGAGGTTTGTTTCTCATATTTTATAACAGCTATTTTCTTAGTACATGTTCTGTTACATCTTCAGACTCACATCTTGTATATGTGTGCAAGCAGCGATGATGTCACGATTCGCCGCCACACACTGTTTCGTCCCCCTCCCTCGAAGAAAAAATAAGTGAAATTCTGTGTGGTGAGACTAGGTAGAGACAGACTGTTTGCAAGTCGAGTCGAGGTCGAAATGGTTGAAGGCGAGATCAAGACGAGACGAGAAAAAATTTCAACTATCTCGACTTTATCTCGACTTTCACAGGGCTCGAAATAAGTAGTAATGAGCTTTAACGATGCAAAATTGAATTAGCGTCACACCTCAGCGGTGCAACTGTCTTAAATGAGCCCTTGAATCACAGAATTCATCTTCTTGTTGGCTGACACGAAGATGCCTTCCCCCTTTTATACCCCTTACACAGGCACATGCTTTATAACACAAGCTTTTAATTCAGAATCGAATTCCGAATTGAGATAAATGCCAGTCGAATCTAGATTAATTTGCTAGACCCCGTTTGGAGCACAAGAGGTACAGCAAAAAGAAGTTAGTTGCTAGTTTCTCAACCACTTACTGCAAGGGTAATATGAATATTATCCTTGCTTACTGAAACACGCCGTTATCGCTTAATTAACCGATTCGTGCTTCCCAACACTCACACCGTGGCACCACCAGCCCATAAATCTTTTAACTTTTAATTTTTAAATAATTGGTGGGGGCAGCCGTATAACCTCCCTTTGAAAATTAGTGCATACTACTTTTGTTTATGCGATGTACATTTGAGTAAGCATTAAAGAAACGCAATTTCCACCTGGTGATGGAATGTTGCTAATTCGGAATTCGACTCACATTGCAACCGGAGCACACACTTAAGTGATGCGAAGCTAATCATATTCTATCCACGTAACTACGTCACCCTTCCCCCTGTAGTTTCAACAGATGACACCCGACACCCATTGTGTTAGCTAAGCAAAACTTTCATTCTGTTAGTGATGTAGTTAGCAGTGCAACTCTACGTAGTGTAAATCTACTTAGTGTAGACTTACTTGCCAACTTCGGTAAGTGCCCCTGCGATTTGTAGTCAAGTAAAGATTTTAATGATCCATTGTCTTTATATTACAAGCACTTGAATTGTTAAACTCGAATCATAGGCAGGGGCAGATAGGCCCGGCTGGCTAGGTGGTGATAAATCCGAGGCAAAGACGTTTGGAGTCCTAAATTTTATTTTTTAGGTTCCTGCTACTCCAAATTGTGCCAAATGGGCTGGTGATTCTAGCCACCCGTCTTACCCCAGTACCACTTGGTGCATCCCGTACAGTCTTGCCTGTTGGAGGATTGAAAAACTAAAGCGTAGAAATACCAGTATCTATGTTTTTAAGATACGCCCTGAACAGGGTTAGAAAAACTACTAGCACAAAAAAAAAACCATTTTCAATGTATTTCAAATTTTAAAAACTATGCTTTCTTTGAAGTTCTCCCTGACCTTTACCGGGACTCCACCCTTGAATCCAACTAGACAGCTCGATGTCAATCTCCCCTTCTTCCACTCTATTTCACCTCAACATCCCTAGAAATCAAACGTATCTTATCGCTTCCATTTCCAAGTTCCATAAAGGAAAACGATCACTTTAATAAAGTTTGCGTGACACTAAAGCAACAGAAATCAGATTTGTATCTTTTTAATTTATTATATTACTGTTGCAGAAGACTATTATGTATAGAAATAAAACATTCTCAGTCATTTATGTCGCTGGAATCAGAGCCAAGTGGCACGCCAACTCAAACCAAACTCAACTACGTTTTCGTGATCTACAGAAGAGAAATAGCAAGTTATAGCTTATCGGCTTCTCGAACACTAACTTTCCTGATGGAGAAGTTGCAGAAGTAAGTGTTATTTGTTACTGTTGTGTTGCATGTCATACACATCCAGTGACAAGTTAATCTGAAAGCCACCCCACAAGTAGCTGATGTCTACATACGTTCTACATATATTTTATTACATCTAAAATTGCGAATGTCAGCAACAAGACAAAAATGAGGGGGAAATGTCAGCTTCTCTCAGGTTCATAGCTTCATAGCTACTGGCTTTGAGATTTGCTCATCATTGGGTTCAGGACCAGTAAGAAGAATGGGATAATCAAGGGGAACAAACCCTTGTTGATTTCATCATTATTCACCCTGTCAAGTAAGAAAAAATAATCCACTTGAATTACATAACTTGAAATTTGTGTTTTTTTGGTTGTCATTTTCTATTGGGGTCTTAATGTGCAAAAAAGGCAAAGGAACCTCATTACCACAGATTTCTCTTGATGGTCCTGAGTGTATTTCGGTTGCGTTCGTCATGTACAACATACATTGAAATCTTATAACACACTTAACTGCTTAATTTCTTTGATTGCAGAAGTGTGTCAAAGACAATGCAGAAAATGTTTTCCTGTCTCCATTTAGTATTTCTGCTGCACTGGTGATGGTATTCGCAGGTGGTAGAGGTGGAACACAAGACGAGATAGGACAAGTATTACATCTGGACCACATAGGGGACACCAAAGCCATTCAAAAAGCCTGTGAAGATGTTATCAGTTCTATGGCTAGCGCCGATCAAGCCGGATTGACACTTCTTAATTCTAGTGGAATGTATGTTCACAAAAACCTTGCTGTTCTGCCAGATTACAAAGACTTGTTGCAAACCAAGTTTAATGCTGTTGTCAATAATGTAGATTTTATTGAAAATGGTGAAAATATTCGAATTGAAATTAACACCCATGTTGAGAATGTTACTAGGAATCGTATCAAGGATCTTGTTCCAGCAGGTAGTATCACACAAGACACTCGTCTTATACTTGTAAATGCAATTTATTTCAAAGGGGACTGGCTACACAAATTCCAAACTGAATCAACTTGCGAGGGTGACTTCATTTTACCAGATGGTCAAACGAAAAAAGTGAATATGATGTATCAATCGGAGAAATTTAGCTACGCTGAGAGTGAAGACTTGCAATGTTCAATGATCGAGTTGCCCTATGTTGGTAAGAGGCTGGGAATGTACTTTTTGTTACCTAAAGATGTCAATGGTTTGGAAAGCCTCGAAAGTCAGCTTAGTAACGATTCTTTATCAAAATTGTTGGATTCTTCTATGACAGTAAAGGTTGATGTTTCCATTCCTAGGTTTAAAATTGAGTCCAGTTTTTCGTTCGGAGACATTTTGCAGTCGATGGGGATGCAGAAAATGTTTGCACCTGGGGCTGATTTCACTGGAATTACCACTTCGGAACCACTGTATGTGTCGGCAGTTTTGCATAAAGCGTTTCTGGAAGTCAATGAAGAAGGTAGTGAAGCTGCTGCTGCAACAGCACTTATGATGGGTATTACCTGTTTTGTTCCAAATTACTCATTTCTGGCCAATCACCCTTTTCTGGTGTTGATACGTGACAATTACTCTGGCCTAGTGCTCTTTGCAGGACGAGTAATTAACCCAACAGAACAGTAAACAATCACGCATAATCTGTTTGCATTTTCACAATCTGGAAACTGTTTTACTGTCAAACTTCACACTTTGCACTTTACTCTTTCATATTGGATATCGTGCAAACGATCCGTAATGCAAGTTTTATGAAAGTTGATATTTCTGAATGTGGAGGTAATGGTGGAATAGTTTCTAATCATTGTGATTGAATTATTTAGTATGTTCGTTTACAAGAGAGCCATTCTATAGCCAGATAATCACCATTGTAACATACAAATTGCAGCGAATCTAGTCCTCTTTCAAGGAAACTGTGCTGCAGATCAGAAATTAAGGAAAATTGGAAATAAGCCAACAGCGAAAAACATACACAAGAAATAACGTCGTTCAGTAAGCCACCTTTATGCACTTACGTATCAGAAATGACAGGTTGTCTTTCGGGAAGTGTTTTCGGCATAGTGGTAATAAAAGACTTGGCTCTGTTAATTTTACAGTGTGTACCCGACCCCAAAATGAATTGTTCCTTTTCTACACAAATTTATGAGAGAAGTCACATTTTCAAGACTCGTTCGAAGTCATTTTGTAATAACGTAAATCACCTATTAAACGCCCATTGGTTGTTAAAATTATTTTGAGAAAAAAAAAGAGGTAAAGGTCGTATCATTAGGTCGTACACTAATCTTAATTCCGTCTTGGGAGGGAGTTTAGTCGTAACTCCATCACAGAAAAGTCTTACTTGATGTGATTATACATACATGATCTGGGTTCAGCCTAGCATAACACAATGCCCTCATTTATTCATTTTTATTAGTTATGTAGTTTGCTTTATGTATGACATTAGTTAATTTTGCAGCAGAAAAACCACGAGTTAGGGGATAAAACAATGATTTCCTTGAGTGTATGAAGCTTTTAGTCAATTTCTGGCAGTAAAATTATGATTTAAAAGGAGGGGGAGCTGAAAATAGGTTATTTCACGATTTTTGACTTTAAAGCATTTTAGGGGGTGGGCTGTAGCTTTGCCCGGGCTGTTAATAGGCTATTTACAGTAACCATCTACTTACACTGACAGTATTAAAAAATGTAGTGCTTTGCCTTACACGAATGCAACTATTTGTGAAACTATGGTGTGAAACTAATCTTTTAACTGGAGTTTAACATGACAGAATGATGTTCACTTTAGGATGACGTTCTGTTGGTTGTCGAAAATGCTAACACAACATTGGATTCCTCGTACTTTACTTAAGTTGGGTTATACTGATTATTGTGATTATTAGTTTGTTGTTATTAGTTTGTTCGGTGTTGAAAGTTAACAGATTAATGGAAAATGTTGATGCATTTGGTTCCACTGTAAGTAGCTGCCGTAAGGTGCATAATGTCACGTTTCGATGCAATATTGAACAAAAGCAGTAGGGACATGAAGGGACTGTCCATGATAATATTGCCGCATGTTCCATCCCTCTTTAATGGACACGATCCCATGCGGTCAAATTTGGAATGACTGATCATAACTATATTCAAAGAAAACACACGCTTAAAAATATGCTGTAGAAGTTTTAACCTAATAGGTAGATGATGAAAAAATACCTCTCCAATAACGATTTATCCAGGTATACAGCACTTCCGCTTGCAACAGCGTTGCATGCACGTGGAGCGGCAAAGCAGGTGGTTACTTCAAGCCACGGCCGACCGAGGCAGAAATCGCGTGTTTTGCCTCGCTTCGCATGCGGAAAACTGTAATCTTTTACTGCTGCTCTGGTAAAATAAGATTCTGGCGATGTTGAATCAACTGGCCTCTATCTGAGAAATGAAATCGACAGCTTCTCTCCCAGCTGACCTTGTGACGAGGGATGAACATGCAGCAATAGTTACAACATGGTCACTCCCACTCCCTACGGACTTTTATCATATATATTTATTCACTCCTGACAAAAGGTATGTTTCGTAATGAGATAGGGAGATAATAATGGCAATAATGGAATTACTCGAATTATTTAGTTGTACTAAAATGTTTTTGTAATATAATGTGTAATGCAAGTTTGGAAATAATAGCACAAAGGTTGTAGTGTTGTCCGCTATCTTGTTCATGTGTGTACCTACACATATCCGTTTTCCACCCAAACTTGTAGTTTGTACAAAACCTACGTTTTTGATGCGCACCAATGGTAAAACATTAAGCATGGCATGCACATCGCAACATTGCAGAACCTCTGCTCGTTACTTTTGTACACATTGTAGCATAGTTATGTAACAGCATACATGTTGCAGGGAAGACAGCGTCTTGCAAAGACGGAGAGAACTGTTACGGCACCCAGTCATTTCGGATTTGTGCACGCACAGTTTCCACTTTTTACCATTCCTAGGTGCGCTGAAATTGTGGGTTAAAATTGATGTTGGCTTCCTTGCTATCGCTGTATGTACTGGTTATTTTGCGGCCCTAATTTGTACTGCATAATACTGTATGTGGTGTATGTCAAAAATTTCAAATTTTGTTAACTTTCATGGTCCTGTATTCAGTTTCTTTAGTAATTTCAGTTTTTGAGGACCCTTTAATGTCTCACAGAGGCAAGATTATATTTTTCTCCATCAGAACCCCAAGAGTGGATTATGGAAAACGGAATTTGTGCAGATAATAATAAAATTACTTTTTTTTTTCACCAATTGCATGCTTAGTATTTGTGGTAGAATGGTAAAATAATGATTGTCTTCTAGCATTGCCAAAGTAGAAGAAGTACGAAAACGTTAGTTTTTACAGCGTTAATATGGCGAGGCAGTGTTTTTAAATGTCAAAAACTTAATGAAAAAAGCAAAACCTAGTGACATATAAAATTAGTAGTTTTACCCTGTGAAAATAAACACAGATACTTCCGTTATCAATAATTGAACACATTTAGCATTCCACCCTTATATTGCTTAAAAAAGAAAGTTATTGAACTATTATAATATAAAGAAAGTTATTGACTATTACTTTTTAGATTATTGTATCTTTTTTTCTAATTCTTACAATACTGTTTGTTCTGAATTTGCGGTTCTTTATTTTTCAGGAAGTTTTGAAAGGGAAACCATTGTTATTGAATGCTTTTTACTCCTTGTACACATCCTTACTATGTGGTTAATTAAAAAATGACAACAAAAGTATTGACCACAATGCTATTACAGTGGTCGTCTACTAGGTTATTAATACATTTTTCTTTTTTCTTTCCGTGCTTATCAATGCAATTTAAGAAATAGCATTACAACTTTTTTTGGATTTGTGTAACGACAGTTTATCCATCAAGTGTGGTGCAGTTATGTTGTTCTATTTACCAAATGTGCAGTTTACCGAACACAATAAAAAAAATTACAAAACGAAGTTTATTTGTCACATTTTATAAGAGTTACTTTGCTAGTACATGTTCTGTTAGATCTTCAGACTCGCATCTTGTATATGTGCAAGCAATGATGATGTCACGTTTCGCCCGCCACACAGTGTTTCGTCCCCCTCCCTCGAAGAAATAATTGGCGAAATTCTGTTTGGTGAGACGAGGTCGAGACAGTCTGTTTGCAAGTCGAGCCGAGGTCGATATGGTTAAAGACGAGATCGAGACGAGACAAGATAAAACTTCAAATTTCTCGACTTTATCTCGTGTTTCACAGGGTTCGAAATGAGCAGAAATGAACTTTAACGATGCAAAATTAAATTAGTGTCACAGCTCAGCGATGCAACTGTATTAAACGAGCCTTTGAATCACCAACTTCATGTTCTTGTTGGCTGACGCGAAGATGCCTTCCCTCTTTCATACCCCGTTCGGAGCGCTGGCTTTTAATTCAGAATCAAATTCCGAATTCAGAGAAATGCGAATCGAATCCAGATTGGTGTGCTAGACTCCGTTCGGAGTGCAAGAGGTAAAGCACGGCAAAAAGAGGTTATTTGCTAGTTTCTCAACCGCTTACCAGACCACATCATTGTCGCTTAATAAACGGATTCATGCTTGGACCAACACTCACACCATGGCACCACTAGCCCGTAAATCGTTTAACTTATTTAATTTTTTTAATAATAGGTGCTGACGGTCGTATAACCTCCCCCTGAAAATTAGTGCATACTACTTTTGTTTAAGCGAGGTACATTTGAGTAAACAGTAAACAAAACGCGATTGCCACGCTGATGGAATGTTGCTAATTCGGAATTCGATTCACATTGCGTCCGGAGCGCACACCCAAGTGAAGTGATGTGAAGCGAAGCATATTCGATCCACCTACCAATGCGGATAGTTTAACTAGGATATGATGCACTTCACTTTGGATGTGTCCACCCTGTTCGGAGCGTTTTTACCGTTTAATCCGCATGATTAAAGATGCGCTCCGAACGGGGCCCTCTGTATTTAGTTGGGAAATGTTTTGACTCAGAGAAAGATGCAGGGGCCTTTCGTGTATCATGTGGTGATTGATTAAGCGTAACAAACTGAAAATGAAATACAACAACAAAGCTGTTGTTTTGATTGTGAAAGTGTGCGGTAATTTTTTCCGGAATTTTTCCGAGTTTTGTTGACAAAATGAAATAAAAACGAAATGACTGCCGGTATGTCGTTTGGGATACAGAAATCCACAGCAAACAATCCTTAAGCATTTTTAAAATTAATATTTACTAAATAAATTATACGAAAAAAATTGTTAATCATATGTTCGTGATTGTTCCCCAATTTGTATTTTGTATCGCATTTCTGGTAAGCAATTTTTCTCAAAGAAAATCGAGCCATACTTTTATTTCATTGTTTTGGCGCAGCAAAGCTGATATTTTACTTGCATGAATAGGCCTACTTCATTTTCTTTTCTTCTCTTCAGCCCCCCCCCCCCCCCCCACCGCCTCACTCCCCCATCTCGTGAAAAATTACCTACGTTATTATTCACGTAACACTGACGAAGATACAATGCTATTATTCAGGGAAAAAACCGTAAAATGATTTTATTTTTATTTGTAAAGTGAACAATTACTGTAGAATTTTGCGACAACTTTTCGAAGATCATTTGCTATTTCGTACGAACTCCAATAGTTAAAACAAAGTAAACTTCTAGCTAATTCTGTGTTAAATTTGTTTCTGTGCGTCAAAATCGTTAATAAAAAAAGCACAGGAAAACAGATGTTGGGCAGAATACTCAGCAAGTCATGAGCTGCCTTTGCCAGTATGATCACCAATCTTGACATGCATGATAGGGCCACGGAGACACTAATAGGCTTACGACACAACCTAGCGCTACAGGGTTCTCAGTAATCTCTATACGACTATGGCTTGAGGGGATGGATGCTGCCGTTCCTTTCAGCTCGCCTCTCGAGTCGTTGTTTTCGCGTTCGTTTCGGGACAATTATTTCGTGCCACTGTTTTGGAGAATGGTGTACCTCAGGGATGTATTTTTGATGTCATCCTTTTTGTCGTTGGGATCACCCCCGTTAACCAGCAAGTCACTGTTGCCCAATCATTGTTTGTTGATGACTTCACTTCGCTTTTGGGCAGCTTGTATGAAGACCTGCAAGTGACAACTGCACCTGGGAATTAACAAAGTTCAGAGCTGGGCAGTCAACAATGGTTTCAGGTTTTCTCTGGCTAAAACAGTGTGTGCCCACTTTTGCGATCAGCAAATGCTGTACCCAGATGTTTGCCTGCACTTGGGACAGGTGCTGATTTCTGTGGTCCCGCAAACACATTTTCTGGGTCTGGTGTTCAATTATAGGTTGTCGTGGCTTCCACACCTATATCAACTTAAAGGGAAGGGCTTCCAGATCCTGATCATCATATGGGTTCTGTCGGGTACTTCATGGGGGCCTCTTCTGAGCCCTTGTACACAGTAAGCTTGATTATGATTGCACGGTTTATGATTTGGGTAATGACTCGACCCTCCAAATATTAGATCCTGTGCATCACAGTGGCCTGCATTTGGCAATTGGGGCACTTTGGACATGTCCAGTCGCCAATTCCTATGCTGAAGCCTCGAAGCCACCTTAGGCAATCCATCGGCAGCAGCTTGCCATTCAGTAAGCTGTGCAATTAGGTCCTGCTTGACCCATGGATTTTGGACAAGATTTGCGTGTTGGCAGTAGCGAGTTGGGTAAAGGTGATTTCCGTGATAGGATCCAGAAGTCCTGTCGGGAGATGGCCTTTCAAATGCCCCACGTCCTGAGGCTTGGAAGATGCCAGTGGCAACTTGGCATATCCCAAGTGGCATTTTTACATCATCTGGCTATCATACCAAAAAGATCCACTTCCTCCCGCAGGAATTCCGGTTGCTGTGTTATCAGTATGTCGGATATTAACGGCTGTTCACTGATTGGCAGAGCTTTTGGCACTCGGTCTGGTTGTTGAATTAAAGGATCCTTGACCTTTAAGGCATGCCACTTATCACCTTCAGTGATTACATGAGTGCTTTGGGGTCGTTGACATCGTACAACCCTCGGCACCCCTTGACACCGCACACCTAACTCTGCTTTCCCGCTTGCTTGGCCAACAGAAGATTGTGATTTTTTGCTGGATCCCGGACCACGTTGGGATGGCTGGGAATGAACATGATGATGCAGCTGTGAAAGGGGCCCTCGAAAGGGGTCTCAGCTTTATTCCCTCGTACGCCATTCCAACTCTTCGTCTGAGGTTACATGCAGCTTGGTAAGACTTGTTAAACAAACAAGATGGCAATTAGTTGCTAGCTCTATAAAAGACACTGTCCAGATTTGGCACTCAGTATGTTGCCGCAGTCACTGAGGAAAATTGGTGTTGGTCCGTTTACGTACTGTCACACTAACCTAATGCAATGTTTCCTTTTCAGGGGGGAATTTCCTCCTGAATGTCATTATTGTCACCGGACACTTATGGTCCATGGACGTGCTTGTGGAATGTCACCATTACGATGGTGTTCGTCGCCACTTTTATTTTCCACGAGACTTAGCGTTTCAATTGGGCAATAAGTCTGTCTTACCGTCTGGGGTTTTTAATTTTTCCAGAACGTACAGATGTATGATAAGATCTAGATTTGGGGTTTGTTTAACAACAATATGTGGCGTAGTGGCGACCTGGACCACTGCATTGTGACTGAGGTTGGTACTAATGGGTTAGCTATGAACGCGTCATTAAGCCTCACTTTCCCCCACCAAAATTACCCTTCCATCTTCAAACCATAATTTGCATTTGAACGATGTTGTTATTATATTATTGTTATTATTGTTATCATTATTACTATGTGGAATGAAAATAATGATTTTCTCTAATATTGGGTGGAAAAAAAACAAGTTGTGAAAACCGCGTTGCCATTTCCGAAGATTGTTCTGTAAACCAAATCAGTAAAAAATAAAACTGCTGTCTTACTTAAGGGTTTTAATCCTGTGGGTGTACCCCTCAGCCGCAATATTTTGTTACTTCCAGCCTGCTTAACAGAATTTCGGCTAAATTGAGGCTAACCCTCCTATTTTCTGGCCACCGCCAGCCAACGATAAATTCGGTTGGTAGCGGCTAATTTTCGGCTAAATCGATCGAAATGAAGCAAAGGGTATCAAAGATGAAACTAGCTGTACACGAAAAAATGATGAAATGTGAGGAAATTACTATTATTATTACTTTTTTGGGGGAGGTGGGGAGACATAATGCATTTCTAGGTGACTAGCGAATGAAAACAACTTAAAGCAATCCCATCTTTACCTTCAAATTATAGCACATTAATAAAATCTAAGCCACATGCATGTGTCCCAACATTATTACTAGAACCTTAAACCGAAGCCGAAAGTAACCTTACATGTTAATGACCATACAAATGCATGGCGCTCATAAGTTGCTGGCAAGACAACTGATTTTAAAACATGAAACATAAGACAGTCGAGCAGTTTGCCAATACAGACAAGTTGCTAGTAATTTTATGATTGTAGTCTTGTTTTAATGTATTAAAGCCTAAAAATGTGCAGCTTTAGCCGCATTTTTTCCGGCTGCCGAAAAATATTTGGCGACTGTTCGGCTTACTCATAAAAATGTGGTGCGGCAGCTGAGGGGGTGTTCCTGTGAGAGGGGCTAAATCATACATTTAAAAGGACTCATCCCCTCCCTAGTTTGGCCATCATCCCAATAAAAAATAGAATTTGCAACATTCATACTAGGTAGATTTCATAGAATGCGGCACTCTATGTCACCCAGTACATGGTCAACATTCAGTGCATAAAGTGAGTAAACATCTTGAAGTGGCCACTAACAAAGCCAATCTAAGCTCATATCTCGAAGCTGTCTTGAAATACACACATGGATGTTGAAACTGTGTTGAGTGGCATTGTCCGTCACCCCCCATGTTTTCATTTCTGATCAATAATGATGTTTGCACCAACCGAAAAATAGCTGAAATGGCAAATAAAACTACCACAACACAGAATAATTGTCGTTCCCTCCTTCGAAAATTCTACGCCAGTTAATTCACCATCTAAACCTTTTTTTGGTCAGGTAACCTGGCGTAGAACGATTCCAAAGGTCAGTGCCCTTCAATATGTGGCTGTTTAGAAGTGCAAGAGAAGATGCTATTTAGACCAAAACACTTAAAAGGTCAAAGGAGACAATATCGCTAATACTTGCTTTCAACTGCCTCCCCCCCCCCCCGCCCCGTAGTTTCAATGGATGACACCTGACACCCGTTGTGTTAGCTAAGCATACCTTTGATTCTGTTAGTAATGTAGTTAGCAGTGCAACTCTATGTAGTGCAAATATGCTTAGTGCAGACTTACGTGCCAACTTTGGTAAGTGCCAAAATGATTTGTAGCCAAGTAAAGATTATGAAAGACCTATAGTCTTTATATTACAAGCAGTTGAATTGATAAACTCGAATCATAGGCAGGGCAGATTTACCCGGCTGGCTGGGTGGTAAGAAATCCGAGACAAAACTGTTTGGGGACCTAAATTATATTTTTAAGTTCATGATACCCCAAATTGTACCAAGCGAACTGGTGATTCTAGCTATCCGTCTTATCTTTTTAACACTCGGTGTATCCCTTAGTCTTGCTTGTTGAAGGATTGTAAAACTGTAGCGTAGATACACCAGTATCTAAAAAATTTGCTATGCTTTGAAGGTATGTCTTGAACAGGGTTAGAAAAACTAATACCACAAAAAAAAACCCATTTTGTTCAAATTCTGAAACCTATGCTTTCTTTGAAGTTCTCCCTGACGCTTACATGGACTACACCCCTTGAACCCAACTGGACAGCTGAATTTCACTCTCCTCTTCTCACTCTCTTAGCCTCAACACCCCTACGAATCAAACGGTTCTTATCGCTTACTTTTCCAAGTTTCATAAAGGAAAACGTTCACTTTAATAAAGTCTGTGTGGCACACTAAAGCAACAGAAATCAGATTTGTGCTCTTTTTATTTTATTATTTTACTGTTACAGAAGACTATAATGTATAGAAATAAAACATTCTCAGTCATTTATGTCGCTGGAATCAGAGCCACGTGGCAGACCAACTCAAACCAAACAACTATGTTTTCGTGACCTACAGAAGAAGAACAACAAGTTATAACGTATCGGCTTCTCGAGTCCTAACCTTCCTTGTGGAGCAATTGCAGTTAGTAAGTGTTAATTGTTACTGTTGTGTTGCATGTCATACACATTCAGTGACAAGTTAATCTGAAAGCCACTCTACAAGTAGCTGATGTGCTGTTCCACATACAGTTTTTTACACGTAATAATTCCATATGCTAGCAACAAGACAAAAATGGAAAAAAAAAGTCATTTTGTCTCAGGCTTTGAGATTTGCTCATCATTGGGTTCAGGGCCAGTAAGGAGAAAGTGGATAATCAAGGGGAATAAACCCTTGTGGATTTCATTGATTATACACCTTGTCAAGTGAGAAAAAAAATGTACTTAAAATATTTAACTTTGGCTTTTTTTGGCTGTCATTTTTCATTAGGGGCATAATGTGGAATAGAGGCATGCGAACCTCATTACCACAGATTTCTCTTGATGGTCCTGACTGTATTTCGATTGTTTTCGTTCATATACATACATTGAAGTCTTATAACACACTAAACTGCTTAATTTCTTTGATTTCAGAAATGCGTTAAAGGCAATGCAGAAAATGTCTTCCTATCTCCATTCAGTATTTCTGCTGCACTGGTGATGGTATTCGCAGGTGGTAGAGGTGGAACTCAAGACGAGATAGGAAAAGTATTACATCTGGACCACATAGGGGACACCAAAGCCATCCAAGAAGCCTGTGAAGATGTCGTCAGTTCTATGGCTAGCGCCGATCAAGCCGGATTGACACTTCTTAATGCTAACGGAGTGTATGTTCACAAGAACCTTGTTGTTCTGCCAGATTACAAAGGCTTGTTGCAAACCAAGTTTAATGCTGTTGTCAATAATGTAGATTTTGTTGAAAATGGTGAAAATGTTCGAATTGAAATTAACACCCATGTTGAGAATGTTACTAGGAATCGTATTAAGGATCTTGTTCCACCAGGCAGTATCACTCGAGACACTCGCCTTATACTTGTAAATGCAATTTATTTCAAAGGGGACTGGCTACACAAATTCCAAACTGAATCAACTTGCGAGGGTGACTTCACTTTAGCAGGGGGTCAAAAGAAAAAAGTGAATATGATGTATCAATCAGAGAAATTTAGATATGCAGAGAGTGAAGACTTGAAATGTTCAATGATTGAATTGCCGTATGTTGGTAAGAGGCTGGGAATGTACTTTTTGTTACCAAAAGATATCAATGGTTTGGAAAGCCTCGAAAGTCAACTTAATAACGATTCATTCTCAAAGTTGTTAGATTCATCATTTAAGGTAAAGGTTGATGTTTCCATTCCTAAATTTAAAATTGAGTCCAGTTTTTCATTGGGAGACATTTTGCAGTCGATGGGGATGCAGAAAATGTTTGCACCTGGGGCTGATTTCACTGGAATTACCACTTCGGAACCACTGTATGTGTCGGCAGTTTTGCATAAAGCATTTCTGGAAGTCAACGAAGAAGGTAGTGAAGCAGCTGCTGCAACAGCCGTTATGATGGTTACTTACTGTGCTTTTGTACCAAATTACTCATTTCGGGCCGATCACCCTTTTCTGGTGTTGATACGTGACAACTACTCTGGCCTAGTGCTCTTTGCAGGACGAGTAATGAACCCAACAGAACAGTAAACAATCACACATAATGTGTTTGCATTTTCACAATCTGGAAACTATTTTGCTGTCAACTTCACACCTTGCACTTTACGCTTGCGTATTGGACATCGTGCAAACGATGTGTAGTGCAAGTTTTATTAACGTGACCGTTACTGACTGTGGAGATGAAGGTGGAATAGTATCTTGTCATTGCAATTGAATTTTGTAGTATGTTTGTTTAAAATGAGAGCCATTCTATAATTTAGAAAAAATGCAAGCACTGGAACAAAGTATGTTGAACAGGAGAAGCCCAAAGTGCACATGCAAAACCAACACAACCCGACGTTTCGAGCTAGCTCCAGCTCATTATCAAGGGAAATACAAGATACACTTAAAATTGCATAAAGTTGCAAACAGACAAATCCAGGCAAAACTACCTAAGTCAAACTACAATTCGAACAAGTTAAAAATTTAAAATTTTAAAAGGAGAGGAAGAGGAGAATGACCTCTTCGTGCGTTCAAAGAGGTCGCTCTCCTCTTCCTCTCCTTTTAAAATTTTAAATTTCGAAACGTCGGGTTGTGTTGGTTTTACATGTGCACTTTGGGCTTCTCCTGTTCAACAAAGCCATTCTATAAGTCAGCTAATGACCACTGCAACCTACAAATTACAGTGAATCTAGGTCTGTTTTAAGGAAACTGTGCCACAGATCAGAAATGACCGGGTGCCTTTCGAGTAGTGATTTCGGCATAGTAGTAGTAGTATAAGACTTGGCTCCGTTAATTTTATTGTATATATTCTACTCCAAATTGAATTGATCGTCTTCTGCACAAATTTATGAGACAAGCCACATTTTCAAGACTCGTTCAAAGTTATTTTGTAGTACCATAAATTACGTATTAAATGCCCATGGGCTGTTAAAATTATGTCGATAAAAAAGAGGGGAAGGCCGTAACAAAATTATAATCTAATTTTCGAATCTTAATTCTGTCCAGGGAGGGTATTTAGGCTTAACTACGTCGCAGAAAAGTCGGAGTTGATGAGATTGTACACATACGTGATCTGGCTCCAGTCTAGTATTAACACAATGCCCTCATTTACTCACTTTATTTAGTTTATTTGGTTTGCTTTATGTATGACGTGTTAATTTTGCTACAGAAAAACCTTAAGTTAAGGGGATAAAACATTGATTTTCGTAAGTGTGAAGCTTTTAGTCAATTTCTAGCAGCATAATTACGATTTAAATATGTTATTTCACGATTTTTGACTTTTAAAGCATTTAGGGGGTGCGTCGTAGCTTTGCCAGGCTGTTAATAGGCCATTTACAGTAATCCATCTATTTACACTGGCAGTATAAAAAATTTAGTACTTCGCCTTGCACGAATGGAAGTATTTGTGACTATTTGTGAAACTACGGTGTGAAACTACTAGTTTAACTGGAGGTTTAATATGACATAATGAAGTTCTTTGTAGGATGACAACTTTAAGTTGGCTGTCAAAAATGCTGACATGACATTAGATTCGTCCTACTTTACTTAATTGGCTTAAACTGATTATTTTTATTATTAGTTGTTGGTTGTTGTAGTTAGCAGATTAATGCAAATTGTTGACGCATTTGGATCCACTAGAAGTAGCAGCAATGAGGTACACAATGGCACATTTCAATACAATATTTAATAAAAGCAGTAGAGCCATGAAAGTGAGTGTCCGTAATAATATTACCGCAGGTTCCGTCTCTCGTTCATCGTCGTGACCACATGCGGTCAAATTTGGACCGACTGATCATAACTGTTTTCTAGGATAACACACGTTACAAATATGCTATGTGTTTTACAAATACAGCATTGAATTTTAACCCAATAGATAGATGTGGAAAAATACCACTCCAGTAACGAGTAATCCATACATACAGCACTTCCGCTTGCAACAGTGTTCTACGAGCGTGAAGTGGCGAAGCCGGTGGCTATCGCAAGCCAAGACCGACTGAGGCAGAAATCGTGTGCTTCGCCTCGCGACTCAACGCCAGTTCATGCGGTTGCGGAAATCTGATGCCTTTTAGTGCTTCTCTGGTGAAATAAGATTCTAGCAAGCGATGTTAAAGCAACTGGCCTGTACTTGAGAAACGAACCCGACAGAGAGATGGAATATGAAGCAATAGTTACAACATGGACACTCACATGGTTTATTTATTCGCTCCTGGTATAAGGTATACGTCATAATGGGGTCGGAAGATAATAATGGTAATATTGGAAGTACTCGAATTACTCAGTTGTATTAAAATGTTTTTCTAATGTAATGAATGTGTAATGCGAGTTTTGAAATTACGAAGATTGTAATGTTTTCAGCTATTTTGTGCGTGTGTTTGCGTACGCATATCTGTTTTCCATGCAAAGTTTTAGTTTGTACAGACGTGTGTATTCGATGCACTTGAAAATGGTAAAATCTTTCATGTGGCAACATGTGGTACAAACTGTAGCGTATTTATATAACAGCATACAAGTTGCAGAGAAGCCAGCGTCTAGCAAAGACAAAGACAACCGTTAAGGCACCAGTTATTAAGGATTTGTACACAGTTTCCACTTTTTTTACTATTGAGAAAGTAGCTAGGGGCGCTGAAGTTGTAGGTTCAAAATTGAAGGTGGTTTCCATGATGTGGCTGTATGTACTGGTCATATTATGGCTCCAGTTTGTACTGCATAATGCTGTATGTGGTATTTGTCAAGAGTTTGAATTTTGTTAACTTTCATGTTCCTGTATTCAGTTTTCTTTTGTAATTTCAATTTTTGAGGACCATTTATTGCCACACAGAGGCAGGATTATATTTTGGTTTATCAGAACCCCAAGAGTGGATATGGAAAACGGAATTTGTGCAGATAATAATAATTGTTTTTTTTTCTACCAATTGCAATAAATATTTTTTTTTACAATCGCATGTTTAGTATTGGTGTTAGAAAGGTAAAATAAGATTGTCTTACGTCAGTAGAAGTATGAAACGGTTAGGGTTTTTTAAGCTATGATATGGAGAGGCGGTGTTTTTAAATGTCTAAAACTTACTGAAAAAAATAAAAGCAAACCTTGTGACGTATAAAATATGTAGTTTAGCCTATGAAAATAAATACAGATGCAAACCTACTTCTGTTATCACTAATTAAGCCCATTTGGCGTTCCGTCCTCATATTGTTTATCCTTTGAAAGTTATTGACTGTTATTTTTTGGATTATTGTTTCTTTTTTCCTAATTCTTGCAACATTGTTTGTTCTGAATTTGCCTTTCTTTACTCTTGAGCAAGTTTTGAAAGGGAAACCATTGTTTTTGAATGAATTTTACTTCTTATACGTACACGTCTTTACTATTAACAACAAAAGTATTGACCACAATGGTATTGCAATGGTCATCTACTAGGTTGTTAAAACATTTCTTCTTTCCTTGCTTATCAATGCAGTTTTAAAAATAACATAACAACTTTGTTTGGATTTGTATAAAGACAGTTTATCCATCAAATGTGGTGCAGTTATGATGTATTTCTATGTTCTATGTTCTATGTTTCTATGTTCTATTTACCAATTGTTCAGTTTAACGTATACAATAAAAAAAAATTACAAAATAGGACTGATTTCTCACATTTTGTAACAATTATTTTCCTAGTACGTGTTCTGTTACATCTTCAGACTCACGTCTTGTATATGTGCAAGCAGAGTTTGTTACGTTTCGCCCGTCACGCACAGTTTCGTCTCCCCCCCCCCCCTCCCGGAAGAAAATAAATTGGTGAAATATCGAGACAGTTCCGTTTGCAAGTTCCATTTGTTACGCAAATGTGTTATTGTGTATCGTATTTCTGCTATGCAATTTTTTTTTAAATAATTCGAACCCTGCTTTTATTTCACACTTTTTACGAGGCAAAGCTGATATTTCACTTGTGTGAATAGGCCTACAATAATCTTTTCTTCTTTTCAATCCCCACTCCCGCCGTCCCGTGAAAAGTGACCTAATACTGCTTCCACACTGGACCCGAACACGACGTTTGGTGTCTGGGCCCCGACTTGTACCCACCGGCAAAACCCAACACCCTTCCGGTTACCCCTTTCCACACTGAACGCCGACATCGCGTCCAAGGTCCGGACTTTAGTTAATCTTTCTCTCGCTGCAACATCTTCGGCGCCATCGTTATGGATTTCTTTCCTGCCTCTCCCTGCCCCTCCTCCTGCTTTCCCTCTATCTCGCTATTGCTTATCAACACTCCAAGCGTCAAAATGTTTCCATAAAGCGCGGACCGGCCCTCCGAGCCTTTTCGTAGTGAAACACGGAGTCGGAGTCTGCGTCTCAAGTACCAATTTCGAGTAGGACTTGAAAGTCGGGTTTAGGTCTGGACCTAAGTCGGGCTCCAATGTGTAAAGGTCAGGATCGAGCTTGGCCCGGGCCCGGGGTGGGTCTGGACTGTTTCTCCAGTGTGGGTCGAGGGGTAGAAGTTCTTCAAGTAATACAGACGAAGATGCAATGCTAATTACTCAAGGGGAAAACCGTAAAATATAATGATTTTATTTTATTTGTAAACTGTACAATACTCTAGAATTTTGCGGCAACATCTCAAAGTTCATTTGCTATTTTGCACGAACTTCAATAGTTACAAAAAAAAGTAAACTTCTAGCTAATGAGATTTGTACTCATTTTATTTAATTATTTTACTGTTGCAGAAAACAGTTTTCTGTTGTATAGAAATAAAACATTCTCGGTCGTTTATATCGTTCCATGAAGCAGACCAACTCAAACCAAACTCAATTACGTTTTCGTGACGACAGAGAGAAGAGAAATAACAAGTTATTACGTATCGGCTTCATGAGTCCTAACCTTCCTGTTTGGTGGTGCAATTGCAGTTAGTAAGTGTTAATTGTTGCTGTTGTGTTGCATGTCATACACATTCAGTGACAAGTTAATCTGAAAGCCACTCCACACGTAGCTGATGTGTTGTTCAACACACATTTTATATCTAATATTGGATATGCCAGCAACAAGACAAAAAAGGGAGAAAAAATATCATTTATTCTCAGGTTCATAGCTTCATAGCTACTGGCTTTGAGGTTTGCTCATCATTGGGTTCAGGGCCAGTAAGAAGAAACGTTAAAATGCCAGTGGCACCTGGTAATACCAGTGGCATCTGGTTAATTTTGGCTCTTATTTGCCTAACCGCAAATATACTTTACCTGGAATTTTAGCATTCCCCTTCTCCAATCCTGTTACTCTAGAGATTAAAGTTGTTGAGCTATCAGTCTCGTAGCCCTGTGAGCATCCTAGTATAAAGGCGTTGCGAGCAAAATATGGCATGTTTTATTCCTCTATAGTGCCAAGGTCGTGACACACAGGGGAGGTAGGGTGGGCTGAAGGTAATGTATAATTTCTGTTAGGCAAATAAAAACCAAAATTAACCAGGTGCTGCTGGTATTTTGACATTTCTATCTGCCAACTAAGTTATCTGTTAGGCTACATGGCATTCCATTAGACCTCTTCAAAGCGGTGGCGGGCACCACCTTGACAAGCACCCTGGGGTTGCAGGCTGGTTCCCCCCCCCCCCCCAAGTTATGAACTTCGCAAAGCAGATTGTTGATAAGAGTCTCAGTTGATAGCAGAGACGATTGCAATTGCTTAAGGGGTTGAAGAATACGTTTGGTAATGATGAAAATCCCAGACGATAACATCCAATGGCCTGTGAAGACAAGTCCTGAAGGTAAGTGATCACAAAGCTGCTTCATCGTGACACAGCTCTGAGGACACACGGGACGGAAATGCTACCGTGGTAGGCCCAGGACATGGAAATGGCTCTAAGGTCGTGGGTGATAAGTTGGATGTAGCTGGAAGCATAGCCGATGTTGAAGGCTTCCTAAGTGTATAGAATTATTGGTTCAATCAAGGTCATGGTCAGAAATGCAGATGGTTCTTCATAGGGCTTGGCGAAAGAGGGGAGTGCAAGGTGCTACCTCACTAACAGCCTGCCGCCTGTCCTCCGTAGATAACTTCGCATGCTAGGGACTGGATTAAGACGACAACCTGATGTTTCCCGTATGATGAGGGAAGAGTCGGAATGGCGAAGGAAAGGATCCTTCACAAGGTTTGAGGAATGGTCAGCGAGGGCAAAGGACAAGGCTTGTACCCTGTTACAGCAAATACTGGCTGCGAGCAAGACAAAGAAGACTGTCATGCATGGTAAATGGCAGAGGTAAGGGGACGAGAGTGGTTCATAAGACGATGTCCAGAAACGATTATAGAATAGTGGACAGGTTCTATCCGGAACAACCTGTGAGCGATAGGTTGTTTGCCCTCGAAGATCTGATCAGAGCAGAAATATGTGAAAGATGTCTTGGAGGGTAAAAGGTGCCAGCATCCTGAACACGGTGTGAAAGGCGGCAAGATAGACGTGAACAGTGGAGCCTTTCAGGCCTTCCTGGAAAAGGTTGTTGAGGAAAACCTCGGAGTAGGGGAAGAGGTGATCTTGGATTGATTCGCAGCCAGACAGTAAATGGACCCTTGACACTACCCGGTTGTTGTAAAGCTTGTTTGGGTTGAAACCTGGACAGCTGGACTGGTGATGTGGGAGGCCAGTTCCACAGGTACAGCTGTTGTGAAGAGTCTGGGTTGCTGAATTAGGGAATGCTTTCCTCCCCAATCCCAGGCTTCGTCAGTCAGGGAGGCAAGGTATTGACGGACGAAGGGTGAGTGTGCTTGGTGAAGACCGAAGCCATGAACAAACGAAGGTAGACCAGGCCAGAAGCGGGAATGACAGGCGAAGTGGTAACCCATGTTGTTGGAGCAACCCGGTTACAGGGATTGAAATTCGTCCGGAAGCGACCGAATGGCAGGTGAACCAAGTTGTAGTGGCTGAAGGCGAAGGTAGACAAGGCCTGGGAGCAGAGAAGATGTAGAAGAAGGACCTCACAAGGGCCATGGCAGGTGATAATAGAATGCCGACATGAGAAAACGGGAAGTTGACGAAATAGAATGCCGGGTCGTCGATGAAGGCATAAAGCTCTGAGGAGGTAGTAGACGAAATCATACCTTGGCTGGCTGAAAACTTTGCCTCCGGTAATTGTCTTGCAGTGTCGCGGTTTGAGAATGTTTGAAACGAACGGTGACAGCAGGGGTAACTTCGTAGAGAGCGCAGGCTGCGGCTCGGAGAATTTAAACTTGTGTGCATCCCGAAGGCCCAGATGAAAATAAGGGCTGTATTTTGGAACGTTGCGGAGAAAACTTTGTACAGATTAGCAGTCAAGGACCGAAGGCTGCTGCAAATCCTAATTCTGCTTTAAGGCAGTTGACTACCGAAGGGAAGGCCAAATCACCTGGATTGGGACACGAGAAAGTTAAGTAGCATATAGATAGTGCTGATGGCGATGTATGACTGTTACGTCACAGCTTACCTGCGTTGTTGAGTTATAGTGAGTGCATGACCGATTGCGGTAGTTGTTGACAGACAGGAAGTCATGGAGCAACAAGAGGAGTGTCTAAACGACAGACGAGGTGTGAACGCTCGCCGAGG
Organism: Lithobius niger; assembly: GCA_023313725.1. Lineage (NCBI taxonomy): Eukaryota > Metazoa > Arthropoda > Chilopoda > Lithobiomorpha > Lithobiidae > Lithobius > Lithobius niger. The sequence goes on from JAHWFP010227043.1 coordinate 96,462, forward strand.
GTGAAGGAACAACTCATTCCCACGTGCAAGCCTTGCATAGCCAGGGCAAACAAAGGCAGAGACGAATGTTGCTGGAGGTCTGCGAACTTGAATCTTTGAGCATGGACGAGCATTGGGATCTTCGGAAGTTCTGAAGACGGAGACTAAGAGCGGCCAAAAAGGACGAAGGAAGCGCAGGTAGAAAGAGAGGAATGGAACCGTCTGATGTTTGGCCAGACCTAGTCACTAGTCAGTGTTGTGCGACAGAAACCATGGGAATCTGTTTTATACCATGACATAGGTAGGGTAAGGTCTGCTGAAGCCTGTACAATTTTACAGTTCTGGAGGAGAAAGGGTTGCCGAAGGACGAATAGTTTGGCGGGGAAGCAGTTGGGAGGTGACAGCCAGGTGCAGATGACCGGTAGTTAATATGTGTATGGATTTGATCGGTAGTGGCAAGACGGTGTTAGGGTCGTTGGCTGGAGGAAGCCGGACTTGAGGAGCCGTAGTCTAGATGTATTGTACATGATAGGTAATGAGGGATGACAGCCATCAAAGGATGACAGTTGAATAAAAGCTGCAATGACCGGAACGAATATGTTGATCTTCTGTGTAGAATGTCGAGCTGCAGGTGCAAACATCCGAAACACTGTGCTTGAGGCCATATTTCCAATGATGATAGGGTGCTGCCGAGCTAGGCAGACGAAGGTCAAGGGCCAGGCAAAGGGCGGAGGGTAGCCGAAAGACGACCGTCCAGAATAGTCCATAATGTCTGGACGCAAACGAAAAATCCAACGGCGCAATGTTGGTGAAGGCTGAGGCTGGTTGGCTGATGAAAGACGACAGATGATAGTATTTTTCTTTATGCAAGTTACAGGAATTGAACCAGGGTCCTCTCGCACACTGGTCCTTGAGGATAACCACCAAGCCACACTGTCGAAGGTCATCAGGCTGAATACTTACCAATGGTGCCGAAGGCTGGAAGGCTGGCGAAGGGCAGTTCGATGACAGCACCTATGATACCGCAATATGTGAAGGTTGAAGAGTCAACCCCCGCCGAAGGCAGAGGACTTGTAAGAACGGTATGAAGATCAAGATAGAGATCAAGTGGTGGCGGCGAAAGGTAAGCTGAACGACTTCCATTGTTGTTCCATCGGGCCTGACTTGAAGCTTGAGCCGAGAGTAGATTCCTTGACCTTACAGTTCTCGGACTGTAGTGAGCGAAGGTCCGGAGGTGGAGCCACGATCTGCCCACACGGGACAGGTGACGTTGTAGCATCGTCCAACGTAGTAGCTTCGGGACCCGAAGGGGCCAGGCAAAGGGCACAACGAACGGGATCAGCCGGCGAAGGTGGTTGACAGGCAGAGGATGACAGGTTGCAGAAAGTGCCAAAATTCCAGGGATAGGTAACGAAGAGCCAGCGAAAGTTGCGAGACAACCTGGTGGGCCGAAACCTCAATGAGCACACCCATGACACGCAGCATTTTGAAGAACGGCGAAAAAACCGCAGTAGTTTAGACTATGGCTTAACCTTCCAGGAGTAACGAACAGCATGTTCGATCTGGTCAGACAGTAGAAAAGAAAAGAAGCCATATGTTCGCCCGGATTGCCATTATACAGGAGGGGTGCGCTGTAGTATGCACACAGGGCTGCGTGGCTGGTGGCTCAATAACTTTAATATCAAGAGTAACAGCATTAGAGAAGGAGAATGCTAAAATTCTAGGTAAAGATATTTTTGTTGGCAGATAGAAAGGTGATATTCAAGGGGAAGAAATCCTTGTTTATTTCATTGATTATTCACCTTGTCAAGTAAGAAAAAATAATGTACTTTAAATATAGAAATTGAAATTTATATTTTTTGGCTGTCATTTTTTTATTAGTCATAATGTGGAATAGAGGCATGGGAACCTCATTACCACAGATTTCTCTTGATGGTCCTGACTGTATTTCAGTTGCGTGTGTCAAATACATACTTTGAAATCTTATTAACACACTTAAAAGCTTAATTTCTTTAATTTCAGAAATGCGTCAAAAACAATGAAGAAAATGTCTTCTTGTCTCCATTCAGTATTTCTGCTGCACTGGTGATGGTATTCGCAGGTGGTAGAGGTGGAACCCAAGACGAGATAGGACAAGTATTACATCTGGACCACATAGGGGACACCAAAGCCATCCAAGAAGCCTGTGAAGATGTCATCAGTTCAATGGCTAGCGCTGATCAAGCCGGATTGACACTTCTTAATGCTAACGGAATGTATGTTCACAAGAACCTTGTTGTTCTGCCAGATTACAAAGGCTTGTTGCAAACCAAGTTTAATGCTGTTGTCAATAATGTAGATTTTGTTGAAAATGGTGAAAATGTTCGAATTGAAATTAACACCCATGTTGAGAATGTTACTAGGGATCGTATTAAGGATCTTGTTTCACCAGGCAGTATCACTCGAGACACTCGCCTTATACTTGTAAATGCAATTTATTTCAAAGGGGACTGGCTACATAAATTCCAAACTGAATCAACTTGCGAGGGTGACTTCACTTTAGCAGGGGGTGAAACGAAAAAAGTGAATATGATGTATCAATCGGAGAAATTTAGATATGCTGAGAGTGAAGACTTGCAATGTTCAATGATCGAGTTGCCATATGTTGGTAAGAGGCTGGGAATGTACTTTTTGTTGCCAAATGATATCAATGGTTTGGAAAGCCTCGAAAGTCAGCTTACTAACGATTCGTTTTCAAAATTGTTGGATTCTTCAGTAACGGTAAAGGTTGATGTTTCAATTCCTAGATTTAAAATTGAGTCCAGTTTTTCATTGGGAGACAATTTGCAGTCGATGGGGATGCAGAAAATGTTTGCACCTGGGGCTGATTTCACTGGAATTACTACTACGGAACCGCTGTATGTCTCAGCAGTTTTGCATAAAGCATTTCTGGAAGTCAATGAAGATGGTAGTGAAGCAGCTGCTGCAACAGTTGTTATGATGGTTGGTTACTGTTTTGTTCCAAATTACTCATTTCGGGCCGATCACCCTTTTCTGGTGTTGATACGTGACAACTACTCTGGCCTAGTGCTCTTTGCAGGACGAGTAATTAAGCCAACAGAACAGTAAACAATCATACATAATCTGTTTGCATTTTCACAATGTAGAAACTATTTTGCTGTCGTCTTCACTCTTTGCATTCTAGCCTTGCATCTTAGAGCAATATACTCACTACGTTACGGGAGGAGCATGCTCCTATGGATAGCAACAATCAGTTGTGTTGTTTAGTGACGTCATCATGAACTATGGGGACAAGTGACAAATAGCGGGGGCAAACAGGAGGAAACACGTGTTGTTACTACGGTGGTAGTTGGGACGAACATTAATTTGTTTTCCACACACACGCAATACTTTCATGAAACCGGAACTTCGGCTTTTCAACAACAGATAAGACACACTAAAACCAGGGACGATATGATATGGTAAATCCGCCCACGCCAGTGGCCCATCTTGTTCCGGTTTCATAAAAGTTTTGTGTGTGTAGAAAAATATGTTTGTG
>JAHWFP010227043.1:99988-112712 GCA_023313725.1 Lithobius niger
CACGAATTGTTCAGGCAGTTTGCAACAGTGCAATGTTTATTTGCCGGCATCTTTGAACTCGTATCTGGGCTGACTTGGGCTGGCTTAAGCTACGATTTCCAGCACCTTGCTGCCTGTGCTTCTGTAGACCTTGTCAAGCGGTGCGCTAGTAGCCCCTCTGTGAAGTTATGTTGTGACTGTAGAGTTTAAATCCCCTGCTTGCATATTGCACATCGTACAAACGATGTGTAGTGCAAGTTTTATGAAAGTGGATCTTACTGAATGTGAAGGTAATAGTGGAATAGTTTTTAGTCAGCGCGATTGAATTCTTTAGAAAGTTCGTTTAAAATGAGAGCCATCCTATAGCCAGCTAATGACCATATCAACCTGCAAATAAAGCGAATCTAGCCCTGTTACAAGGCAACTGTGCTACAGATCAGAAATGACCGGGTGCCTTCTGGAAGTGATTTCGTCATAGTGGTAATATAGGACTTGGCTCCGTTAACTTTACTCTGTATACCCGACTCCCAAAAAAAAAAAAATTGTTGCTTTTCTACACAAATTTATGCGAGAAGCCACATTTTCAAGACTCGTTCGAAGTCATTTTGTAGCACCGTAAATCATCTATTAAACGCCCATGGGCTGTTAAAATTATTTCGATTAAAAAAAGAGGCGAGGGCCTTCACAAAGTTATAATTTAATTTTCGAGTCTTACTACTGTGCAGTGTCCAGGGCTGGTGTTTAGGCCTAACTCCATCGAAGAACAATTGGAGTTGATGCGATCTGGGTTCAGTCTAGTATTAACACAATGCCCTCATTTATTCACTTTACTAGTTTATTTAGTTTGCTTTATTTATGAAGCTTTTAGTTAATTTTGCTGCAGGAACCACGCGTTAAGGGATTAAAACATTTATTTCCTTAAGTGTATGAAGCTTTTAGTCCATTTCTAACAGCAAAATTACGATTTAAAAGGTGGGTAGACTGTAACCAGGTTATTTCACGATTTTTTTTTTTTTGCCAGGGCTATTAATTAAGAGGTGATTTACAGTAATCCATATATTTACACTGACAGTATTAAAAAATTTAGTGCTTTGCCTAACACGAATGGAACTATTTGTGAAACTATGATGTTAAACTTTTCGTTTAATCGGAGTTTTGTTTAACATGACATAATGATGTTCTTTGGGCGACAATTGTACATTGGCCATCCAAAACGATGACACAGCATTGAATTCGTCGTATTTTCCTTAAGTTAGCCTAAACTGATTATTGTGATTATTAGTTGTTAGTTATTATAAGTTTGCAGATGAATGCAAAATGTTGACGTGTTTGGATCTACCAGAATTAGCAGCAGTGAGGTGCATAATGGCAAATTTCAATACAATATTTCATAAAAGGTATATGTCTTAATGAGATAGGATGATAATAATGGCAATATTGGAATTACTAGAATTATTAGTTGTACTAAAATGCTTTTCGAATGTAATTTGTAATGTGAATTTTAAACTAATATACAAAGATTGCAAATGTTTTCAGCTATTTTGTGCGTGTGTTTACCTATGTATATCCGTTTTCCATCCAAAGTTTTAATTTGCACAGACGTACGTTTTTTGATTCGCTTGCAAGTGATAAAACCAGTGTATGTCATGCAATATTGCAGAGCACGTAGCAATATTGCAGAGCACGTAGCAATATTGCAGAGCACGTAGCAATATTGCAGAGCCTCTGATCTTTACCTTTGTATACATTGTAGTGTATCTATGTAGCAGCATACATCGTTGTAGGGAAGCCAACGTCTTGCAAAGCTGAAGAGAACCGTTAAGGCACCCAGTCATTTCGGATTTGTGCTCAGTTTCCACTTTTTACTATTGAGAAAATACCTAGGTACGCTGAAGTTGTAGGTTCCAAATTGCTGTTGGCTTCCTTGGTACCGCTGTATGTACTGGTTATATTACGGCTCCAATTTGTACCACTGTATCATGTATGTAGTGAACGTCAGAAGTTTCAAATTTTTTTAACTTTCATGGTCCTGTATTCAGTTATCTTTTGTAATTTCAATTTTTGAGCCCATTTATTGCCACACAGAGGCTTAATTATATTTTGCTTCATTAGAACACCAGGACAGTGGATATGGAAAACGGAATTGTGCAGAAAATATTAAATTGTTTTTTTTATTTTTTTTTTTTTATACCAATGGCTTGTTTAGTATTGGTGTTAGAAAAGAAAGGTAAAATAATGTTGTCTTGCGTTACCTAAGGAGTAGAAGTATGAAAAGGTTAATTTTTTTAAAGCTGCCCCACTTGCCTCAGCAACATCTCAGCTCCATTACGTCACGCTTACGTAAAGTGGGAGAAGTTTGGATCAGTCGCCTCGAGTTTAGAAACACCACCCTTCTGTTGTCACTAATTAAACCTGTTTGGCGCTTCGTCCTCTTATTGTTTAACCGTTGAAAGTTATCGACTATTATCTTATGATTTTTGTTACTTTTTTTCAGTTCTTAAAACTTTGTTTGTTCTGAATTTGTGGTTCTTTATACTTGCGGCGATTTTAAAAGGGGAACCATTGTTTTTGAATACCTCTACTCTTTATACACATCCGTACTATGTGGTTAAGAAATTGACAACAAAAGCGTTCACCTCAATGCTATTGCAATGGTTGTCTACATGTTACTAAAACATTTTGTTCCCCTTGATTTACAATGCAAATTAGAAAATAACATTACAGCTTTGTTTGGATTTGTATAACGAACGTTTACCCATCAAGTGTGCTGCAATTACTTTTCTACAGACAAACTGTGCAGTTTAACGTATAAAATAAAATAAAAAATTCAAAATGAGATTGATTTGTCACATTTTATAACAATTATTTTCTTAGTATACAGGGTGAGTCAAAAGTATCGACCCAGTGGATTCAGCAGCCGCACGATTTGGTTTAGCCATCAAACAACCATGGATTGTTGGTCACTACGGAGGGGGCCACGTTTTGAGATCATCCAGGGGTGCTCCCCCCCCCCCTTAAATAAATTTTCCACTTCTGGTGCCTTTAGGAATAGGGCATTGGTCTCAATTTGAGATATGTGCGGATAGTCAATTCATGGTGATTGCAGAAAACAGCATGTAAATCGGTCCACAACAGCACGAGCTATGGCCAAAACACATTCGTGCAAATGTTGGCTTTATTGCATAAAAAAATATGAGCAGTTGTGTGAATTGATTTATTGCATGTAATAATTACAGTAGGAAGTAGCAAACGTAACGAAATAGATAAAAGTTCGGTTAGCACATGCTTGTGCAAATGTTTGTAGTACACGTAGAACACTGGCATTCGACCTAAAGAAACCGCTTTATTTAATGGTGGCAGGGTGGGGTGGGTGGGGGGTGACAACCCTGCTTGCTCTCAATACTTAGTGCCCTAAGTGTCCACAAAAGGGTTACTTTCTTGCTCACTAATTCCCGGGAAGGGAGGTAACGCTCACTAATTGCCGTAGACACTATAGCCCGTATTTATAAAAAGAAGCATTACCTTTTACTTTCAAAAAGTGAAGCAATTGCTTCGGATTATATTCGTAAGAAAAGTGAAGGAAAAGGTTTTGCTTTTAGGCAGAAGTATTTGCTTCAAAGTAAAAGGTTTTACTCGTTTCGTATTCATAAAACGTAATAGTTGCTTCAAACTTGAAGGATTTGCTTCCATAAAAATGCATCTTGTCCGGAGCAACTTTTTTTGCTTTTCTTACTTTTCGCAGTTGAACTTTCATTTGCAGTGTGTCTACTGAGTGGTGTATTTGCTATCGAGCATTCACAAACCACGTAACACCTTTTTCTAACAATTTAGACCCCCTCCTCCCCCTTCGTAACACTCGTATAACACTTGGCGTGACCCCCCTTTTGAAAATACGTAACATTTTCTAAACCCCCCCCCCCCAACATTTTTTTTACGAGTTCGTTTTTCTAAGGTGTCCTTAGTACCTAGGGGCGTAATGACCAGTGATTTTGAAAAAAAAATTGTTAAGTCGTAATCTGAGAAGGCGTTGAATTGATATCTGCATTCACGGCTTTCAACATAATTTTTTGCCTCGGCAGTAGTCGAATGCGCCTTTTCCCTGTTTTATTTTTATCAGTTTTACGTTTTGTTATTTATCTTTTTCATAAAGGCTTTACTATTCACCTCTATTCCAAAGAGCGTTATATGTTCATGTACAGTGGTATGTCCTTGTCTTCATGTGATTGCGATTTTTCCATGACCGGGTGTTCGTGGGCCTTGTCCGAAATGCTCCTTCCGGAGGTGGTAATTTCACCTCCATGTACGTTTTCACTTTCACTTACTGACGACATTTTCCCACTTATACGCAACTTCTGCACATATTATACACTAGACAAATCAACACGTTAATTCAGTTCTCAACACTGAAACACATGAGCAAATTCAGGTCTCAATGCTGAAACAAATTAAACAATTGAACACATCCACACTGCAAGTTAGAATAGCACGTCTGAAAGCACACCTTCAGTACCTTTTACTTCTTTTATTTGAAGTACTTACTTGCAAGGAAAAGGTCGAGATTATGAATACGAACTGAAGCAAAAGCTTTTACTTCTACCTTTTACTTTCCGAGCGCTACCTTTTACGTCTGCCTTTTACTTCGAAGTAAGTGCTTCATTTTTATAAATACGGGCTATTATGTTTATATGGCAGACAGCACGTTTGTTGAAACACGTGTTAGAACCTCGACATGCGGATCAAAGTCGAACACCAGTTTGTGTGCTGCAAACCCGTGCTAGCCGAACCGATATCAACTTCGTTACGTTTGCTGTTCCCTACTGTAATTATTAAATGCAATAAATCAATTCACACAACTGCTCTTGATATTTTTTTAAGCAATAAAGCCAACATTTGCACGAATGTGTTTTGGTCATATAGCTCGTGCTGTTGTGGACCGATTTACATGCTGTTTTCTGCATTCACCATGAATTGACTGCCCGCACATATCTCAAATTGAGACCAATGCCCTACTCCTACAGGAACCGGAAGTGGAAAATTTATTTAAGGGGGCAGGGTGGGGGGCACCCCTGGATGATCTCAAAACGTGGCTCCCTCCGTGGTGACCAACAATCCATGGTTGTTTGATGGATAAACCAAATCATGAGGCTGCTAAATCTACTGGATCGATACTTTTTTTACTCAGCCAGTATATCTGTTTCAGCCTCGTATCTTGTATATGTGTGTAAGCAGAGATGATGTCATGTTTTGCCCACCACACACCGTTCGCCCCCCCCCCCCCCCCCTTCAAAGAACTAGTTGGTAAAATTCCCTTTGGTGAAATGGTCGTTGCCTTTTCATAAAATCTCATTTCACATTATTTAGTTAGTTCAGTTTATTTATACCAGGAGCGAATAAATATGCGTATATAAGTAACTATTGTTTCATATTCCATCTCTCGTCACAAGGTCATCTGAGAGAGAAGTTGTCGGATGGCTAGTTGATTCAACATCTATAAAATCGTATTTTACCAGAGCAGCACTAAAAGGCATTCGTTTTCTGTTGCGCGTGAACTGGCATTGAGTCTGGAGACGAAACATGCGATTTCTGCCTCACTCGGCCTTGGCTTGCAGTAGCCGTCTGCTTCCCCGCTTCATGCTCGTTGAACGCTGAACGCTGTTGCAAGCGTAGGTACCGCATGCCTGAATTAATCGTTACCGGAATGGTATTTTCCCCATCTATCTATTACGTTAAAACCTATTAAGCGTATTTTTAACGTGGGTCATCCGAGAAAAAAGTTACCATCATTCGTTCCAAATATGACCGCATGGGGCCGTAACCATGAACGAGAGATGGAACCTGCAGTAATATTATCATGGAAACTCCCTTTCATATCACTCCTGGTAATACTGAATTTCAACCAGAGGTCGTTATCTTCATTGTAGCCTGATATTATATTGTGTTGTTTATAATTTTGTGAAATGTGATTAGCGAAAGGACTTGACCTAAGTCGCCGTAAAACATTTAATCTTAAGCACAAACTAGCGTAATATATTCAAAAGAGATTTAGCGAAATGAATACACCCACGCATTGTTGGAATTATCTTCGTGTATTTGGAACGGATATAAACGTAAGAGGCTGACCACGCAAGTTCCAAATCTGTCAATTTCACATTCCGCTTGAATTAGTTGTCTCAGAAGTATGGGGTCAGGACAAGTTGTATTCCTATAATGTCTCTGATGGAAATTAAATCTGGATGTAAACTTGTTCATGGGGCTTGCTCGTGAGGATCATTGGTGGGCCTGATGGAGGGCGGGGAGGGCAAAAGCCTTCCTGTCGGCGACGAATGTCGACACGTCGGGAATTAGTCGTGATAAATACATAATCCTTAAATGTCCACATTTTGCTGCATAAATCGCATAAATTATGTATGTACTGTATTCAGCGACACAAATTACGGTAAATATAAGAAATAGCTAGCACATTTTACACGAAAACGCTATTTTTTTTTAAAACTTTAAAACCTACTAAACTATGCGCGAATTTATGCCGTATATTTTCAATGTCCTCCTTTTGGGAAACCAATGTACTTCTGTCGGACACAGTTTGATGTCACTGTTGGTGAGGATTCCGATGATTTTGACGTGTTCCTTCAAGGTACTCGTATTTTTTGTTTCATAGACTAATAATAGCATTGGAATCAAAGTCTGTAACTAAACTAAAAATAAATAAAATGAAGTTCCTTCCTGGCATGCAAGTTTAAACTTATGAGTTCAGATCACCTATTCCAGTCTAACCTAAGGACTACATATGAAACCATGGTGTAAAACTACTGCTACCCTTCCTTGGAAGGGACATTACAAGCAACTACTGTCGCTGACCTAGAAGTACTGCTATATAGGTCGTCTTTTCAAATTGTAAACACTAAAGTATGCAGTAGCGATAACAGGAACTTCTTGAGAATTGTGTCCCTTATTCTAAGATGATGCGCTCAAGATGGCTCTTGTCCATGGAGTGTACCGATTGGAGTATGGCCGTCTAATACCCTTTCCACACTGGGTAAAGGTTCGGGCCCGAGCCTCGACCCTTCCACGCTGAATTCGACCCTGAGCCCGAACCCCGACTTTCAAGTCATGGTCGAACTCGGGACTTGAGACTCCGACCCGGACTCTGTGTTTCAGTGTGGAAAGAGTTGGTACGCGGCCCGCGCTTAGGGAAACGTTTTGACTCTAGGAGTGTTGATAAATAACAGCGAGATAAAAAGGAAAGCAGAAGGAGGGGACGGGACAGGTAGGGAAGAAAGGAACAATGACTGTGCCGCAAATGTTGTAGCAAGATAACAATTAGAGTTCGAACCCTGGCCTCGATGTCGGAGTTAGTATAGAAGGGGTATGGAAAGAAGGGTGTCGTGTTTTATCTTTGTGAAACCATGGTTTTGCCGGAGTATATAAAGTCGGGGTCCAGACACCAAACACAGTGTTCGCTGTCCAGTGTGGAAGTGGTATAACGTTAAGTGAAACATACCAGGGATTGGGACGGGGAACTAAGAGGGGGGACAAAGGCCGCTAATTCTAACAGTGTTAACTTTTACGAATTATTACCATTCATCTGTCACTTTATCCTTACGAAGTGTTTAACTCAACTTTGCGAAGTTCCACAACGCAGCATTTTCACAGTATATCTATGGGCCAAGCTGCCATTCCCTACACGACAAACCAAAAGACTGTTTTTTTTTTTGTTTTTTTGGTTGGTTGTGTCGAGAATGGCAGCTTGGCTATCGATGGCTCCATAAAATAAATTTCTACTGCGAAAAGGCTGTGTTGTGGAGTTTGACTTTTGGATGCACGGCGAAGTTGGTAACTCATTTCTGCCAAACCAATCAGTCGTATTGCAGTGTCACTGCCTTTTCATTAAAGCGTTTACAGGGTTGAAATCTAATTCCATTTCCGTGCGCTAGCATGGGAAAACGTTTTAAGTAATACAATGAACCAACGGTACCTTGACAATTCTTGAAGTCGTCATGTCCCTGATAAAGTGCAGGCTTGTCTGGTGCTGGTGTTGTATTGTTACACAAAACGGTAATGTGTAGACCCTAAGTAGTCGAAATAATTTACGTTGTGAAAGTTGGACATCAAACTATCCATGTTGCCAAACACGCAAACCAAACTGACTTGAAAACTACAGAATGGAAAGGAAAACGAATTCTGACCATCCCGTCAGTGTGTGTTCCAAATGAATTTTTGGCAGATTAATCGGAAAGTGTATACAGCGCTGATGTGTTGTTACATGTATTTAATTTTCAATACTCGTAATGACATAATTTAATCAAACAACAAAGCAGTTTTTCTTAGTTTTACAGACGACAGCATTGGCTTTGAGGTTTGAATGTTATCATACTGGTTGTAGAACAGTTGAGAAAGAAGGGAGTAACCAACGTTACTTGAACTCTGATCCTCATTTAATAGTCTAGGGAAAATCAAGCTAAAAACATCATTATTTTTTCCTGCTGATGAAAAATTACTTATAGACCCTTTTTTTAAGAGTCACTTTCCCCACCTCCCCCAATTAAAAAAAAAGTACTGGCATTCATTATAACCAATTTATATAAAACAATTACTTTTGTTCAACATTAATCTCCATTAATACACTTTAACTCACTTTTCACGACCAATTTACGTAGAGCAAAACTGTTCTTGATTTAGTAAACGATCAGTTTGGCCAATGTTCAGGGAACATAAGTACCTACAATACACAGTTACACAAACGGCGCTTCGAAAAATTTCTTTTTATCCGATGTAGTAGTCAAATTATATTGAACAAATGTGTAAATAAATCGATGAATTAATAAACTACTTACATGGGTAAACTGCAGGTATCAACATGTTGTACTGATGCGTTCTGTTGATGTAGTAAATTATTTTTTTTCTTTAGTAGTTATAAAATTGACTGTATACAGCATTTAACCCACCTCCCTTTTTTTGTTTGCTGATGCTCATGTTACACAGATGCTTCCCACAAACCACTAATTTTTTTTCCCGAAGTTCACTCATTTGCTGCTAACTCCATTAGCCCAGTCAAATTATATAAAATGCTCGGAATAATTCATAATAAGCTCATTTTTGGCATAGATGTTCGTAATGACATCAAGTTCAACATACTAAAAGTCTTCAGCTGTCCGTGTTGAGCTAATGCCGCCATCTTGGAAACATGGCGCCCGAAAATGATTTGTTCAATACATCTGGGTAACAGTTGCTCAGGCATGAAAATATGTATTGTCCAAAAATGTAGAGCATGAAATGTTCTACGAAAAATGTTCTATTAATTTTGTCGATAGATTCAATGATTCCACCAATAAAAGGCGTAGAAGAGTGTTGACCTAATGCCGCCATCTTGGAAACCAGGTATCCGAAGTCGGTTTTTTTCAATATATCATGGAAACGGCTGCTCAAGCAAGAAAATATGTTTAATCCGAAGTTATGGAGCATGGAATTATCTACAAAAAGAGGTTATATGCGTTTTTAAAATTGAGTCAATGATTCAGTGAGTAAACGGTTTCAAAGAGGCCACACGTGTGCCCCAATGCACCCAACGTACATTAAACTTCATACAGTAGGGCAGCTTGGGGCCCAATATTGATGGAATCATTCACTTTCAGTGAAAAGCATGAAATATGATATGGATGCACACAGAGTAACTGGGAAAAAAAATAGCAACTTCAAAACCATGGGGGGGGGGGAGAGGGTGGAGTATGAAATACCCCCACCAAAAAAGGTTTAACTCCTTAACCGTCAACAAATCAAAAGCGCACTGTGAAGCAAAAACGTTCATCACACAATTCTGGACAGGAAAGGTAATATACATCTATTATACATGCATTACGTGTAAGTTACCCTTGAACCCCAAAATCGTATTTAAAGTATATCACCTTTAATTTGTGCAAATGCTTTTTTCAATTGGTGTTATAGTCATTTTCGTTTTCAAAGTGGTCTTGCGAGCCCTCTAATAGCCCGAAACGGACATGTTTAGGATTTTCTGAAAGGTGGGGATCTATTCTTTACATCAATCTTAACCGAAATTGTTTAACTTAGATAGGGACCGTTCTACGCCCAATTGAAGGTGAAAATATAATGGAGGAGCGGCGAAAGCGTTTGTTGATTTTCAAATTCGAAGTACTCTTGAGAGCACTGTAATAGCCCGAAATGTACATGCTTAGGATTTTCTGAAAGGTGGGGATCTATTCTTTCCATCAATCCTAACCGAAATTCTTTAGCTTAACGTAACCATTACGTATAGGGTATAATGATACTAACACTTATACGATTTTTAAGTTCTTTAGTTAAGAATATTTTTTTTTCTTCAATACAAAATTTGTTTATTTTCAGAAATGTGTTATTGACAACCAAGAAAACTTATTCATGTCACCACTGAGTATTTCTTTGGCACTGGTGACGATATTTGTCGGGGCCAGAGGTAAAACCCAAAAGGAGATTCGAAAAGTGTTGCGTTTTGACAACATCGGGGATGCCGAAGCTATTGAAAGAGCCTGCAAAGACGTGATAAGATTGATGGACAAAGACACCAAAAGGAAAGGACTGACTCTTCTTAATGCTAACGGAATGTACGTTCAAAAGTATTTTACACTTCTGTCAGCTTATACAGACATCTTGGAAACGGAATTCAACGCTGTAGCCGATAACGTTGATTTTGTTAGAAACGGTGAAAAGGTACGGGTTAAAATTAACAGCTACGTACAGAGTGTTACTAACAATCATATAAAAGACCTCATTCCACCGGACAAAATCAAGAAGGATACTCGTTTAATCCTCGTCAATGCCATTTATTTCAAAGGAACTTGGCTAAACAAATTCAAGAAAGCCGTCACTCGTAAGGCCAAGTTCAAAATTTCAAAAGGTAATACCAGAACCGTTAAAATGATGACCCAGAGACACGAGTTCCAATACGCCAAAAGTAAAGAGTTGAAGTGCAAAATAGTCGAGTTGCCATACGTTGGGAAAAGGCTTGGCATGTACATTTTATTGCCGAAAAACACCGATGGTTTAAGCGACTTAGAAAGCGCGCTTAATGACGCTTCGTTGATGAAATTGCTGGACTCGATGACATCTTCGATGGTAACTGTTTCTCTCCCTAGATTTCAAATTGAGTCCAGTTTTTCGTTGGCGGATGTTCTTCAGGCCATGGGTATGCAAACTTTGTTTCGGGACGGAGCTGCAGATTTATCGGGCATTGCCAGAATTGCACCCTTGTACGTATCTGCAGTATTTCACAAGGCACTGTTGGAGGTCAATGAAGAAGGCAGTAAAGCAGCAGTTACCACTGATGCTTCTGAAGAGGAGTTCAGTGGCGCGCTTCATCCTTTGACATTTCGGGCCGATCACCCTTTTCTGGTGTTAATACGTGACCACTGCTCGGGACTAGTGCTTTTTGCAGGACGACTAACTCAACCTGGTTAGTGGATAGTCAAGCATTAACTGTTTTATGGATCACCCTCTTATCAACTGAACCAATTGTCTCAGAAGGTTAAGTACAATTGCAAATTATGCTAGTCAAGAGAAGTACAACATGAGCAGTTGTCTGGAAACAATTGAAGATTCAGTTCGTTTCCCAAGGGCATGTATAGTTAGTTATAGCTCAATCCAAGCATAGCCTCAAAACTCTCATGACAACGCATAGTATTTGTGTTGAATTTTACCATATTTTTACCACATAAAAATTGTGAAATTCATTAGTCAAACATGGATAATTCTTGCTGAATCTTCAGTGTATTCGGTGGCATTGTTTCATGGTGAATCGCTGAATGCTTGACGTTATTTGATGAATAAAGATGCCAAACCTGTTTAGAAATCGTATCTAAAAAACGTTACAAAAAAGTGTCTAAATAGGTGAGCCCTGCAAAAGTTGTTATCTAAGGTTAAACACTAACATTTCCTTGTCAGGAATCTATGTAGTCCTTGCTGGCATTTGTGGTATTAGGCTACACCACAGTAATTAAAATTATTTGTGTTGAGTTATTTATTTTAATATAATAAATAGGGTGTTATTAAGTCAAAAAATTAGTTAGGCGAGTGATTTTCTAATACAGATGTGAAGACACTAAATATTTCATAAATGATGGGTATTGCCTTAGACGTCAAACTATTCCCTGAGTGGGTCAGTCCCTGCACATTGATTAGAATGTTGCCTTCATATTTACATAAGTGATGCAGCACATCACCCGTTTTCAATTTGCTAGATTTGTGATCTAGTGTCAGGTTTTATTTTTCGACTTAAATAGTCGCGATGACAAGTATCTTTGGACGTCCTAAATAATTACGTTTAGTCATTTCATCCGGCCTGTTTTTTTCCCTTTGTCGTGAAGTAGCCAGTCGCTGTACATATGGACATTTTTTTTGGGTTTAATATTTTCTACTTGCTGTTTGTAGCTTGCTCGTTTTCACATTGATCTCTAAATTTTGTGTAATAAAATCTTTATTTTAAAGTTTGTTTCGTTTTAGAATTACTTTTGATTTCTGTGTGAATTTGTTCAAAATTGTAGCAATACTCTCTGTGTTGTTACGACCTGTTTGTGCTGTGCAACCGTGGATTAGGGAAACTTACCGATGTGAGTTAACCTAAGTGGAAAAGAAAAGCTTTTGTAGTATTAGTAAGAGGGTCGTCCCAAAACAAAACTTGTTAAGGATTGCTGCCAAACATATTTACCCTATATAACTCCGGAACTACTTGAATGATTTCGATCATTTTCAGAAAAGT
>JAHWFP010227044.1:0-36125 GCA_023313725.1 Lithobius niger
AGGAAATGTAGGTGGCACATTATTAAAACAAAAAATTACCGAAAAATTATCCTGCAGTATGCTATTCAATACAGTTATCTTGCAGTGTGCTATTCACTACTAAGTGTACTAATTCAGGATAAAGGGGAATGATGAGGGAGAAAGGGTGGGGGGGGGGGGGAGATTGAGGGATAAGGGAGTCGTCTGCAGGTAAACTGTTTCGTTGCTGTGAAGGTGATTCTTTGTGATATCCATACATTATGGACTGTGTGATGCGCACACACACCCACTCTTTTTATTGTATGTAAAAAAAGTTTTAGGTACTTTAAAAATAAAGACGATATATTTTCGTAGATGTTATCTGAATTAAGAGTTTTGTGTCATCACATCATTCACGTACCTCACTATCGAAGACGAAAAATTTTAAGTACGTCCCGAAATTCTATGAAAAACTGAACATTTTTTTCTTTTTTTCCCGATTTTGGTAAGTTTTTTTCCTGCCACCTGCTATTTCCAAGTGAGGATCATGTTCCCGACTCAAATAGTTTGGTTTTCCCCCTCCCTCTCTTTCCCCATATTTTTGGCCCTTATGTAACATTTTGTCTTCACTTTGCATCGTAACTCTCCACTTGAAATTTGTTTCAAATGGAATCTTTCTAAAAGGGCACACGGGCAATGCTCCCCCTCCCCTCCCCCCCCGGTATTCCCACAGCGAACTTCGAAGAAAAAACACAATTTTTTAAGAGAATGTTTCCTTCTGAAAGAATAACAAACTCTACAAAACAAATGAATATTTTGATAAAATTAACTTGGTAACTGAACTAAATATGGGTTACAGAATCACTCAGCATAGGTAATACCTAACCTTTTCATGAGAACTGGAAGACAGTGACGCAGTTAAATAACTTTTCATTAGCAACTTGAAAATCTAAAATTACATGGCAGTGCTGTAACGTTATTTATCAACAGAAATTACAGTGTTTTATTTTGTTACTTTTACATCGGTTATGTTTTTCATTTTTTTTAAATTCCTATACTCGGTAGTTTCAAAAGTTGAAACTGACTTTTAAATCCCTTCGAATGTACATGTAAAAAAAACATCATCATTCATTACAAATTACTTCTGTTACAACAGAAAGTAAGTTGCATTTCTGATGTGTGGAATCTTGCATTATTGTACTCTAGCGATGATTTTGACGAATTGCCTGACAGCAGAATCACATTTCGATTGTAAACACAAGCTTGGTTAAGGAACTGCAAAGTCCTCACTTAGCACAAACGGTCATATAAAACGTCCACTTTTGTGAATTTTATAATGTAGGTCACTCAATATTTTAATGTTACGCAACGCAACAAGTTATGCAAGACTAGTAATGGCATAAAACCGATACGACAACCCAACATTTACTAAGTCCAGCTTTTCTAGTTAGCACCTCTCAGAACCAGCAGAGGACAGAAATCTTCGTTTTATTAGATTTGATTTCTGTCCTCTCCTGATTCTGAGGGGTGCTAACTAGAAAAGTTGGACACAGAAAATGTTGGGTCGTCAGTTTTTTGTGGACCACCCTGTATCACAAAAAATTAAAGCAGATATTGGGATTTCCTAGAGTATATCCCACACACGAATTTCGTGTTCAATGAAACCTTCAATATCCATCACTTTATCATCTATTAAATAGATTCTATTTAAACCACATGAACGTGACTAGAACGAAAAGGTAATAAAAATAAAGAAAACATCCTGTAAATATTTATATATTCATGAAGAGAAATGGGGCTGCAGCATGTCCATAGACGTTTACTGATTTCCTTGACAAAGAAACCGGTCTCAGATATAAAAGCAATGTGTAGAGATTCAAATTTAGTGTGTTACCCTTTGACACATGCAAGTTCGCAATGCGTGTTAGATTGTCCAAGAAAAATCGTCGAGTCAAGCGTATTAGAGTCACATTCACACAATTAAGTGCCCAGGCACACATTCAATAAAATACGGTTATCAGTGAAAAATATTTAGAAACAAGAATTACCATCTAGCTACAAAATTGTAACTATACGCACCTACTTTATACGACCATCATTGCAGAAATATTTATCATGCCAGGTCGTGAGTTCTCAAAACCGTTTTCAGAACTGGAATTATAGTGGACCACACAAGGTTGCCTATTGTTAAGAAAATGTATATATTTTTCCTATGATGCATTACTATATTGATAAAACGTGCACTTACATATAAAACTAAAACATGTACAACAGGGAATCACTTTCTTGAATTGACAGGTTCCTTCTACTCTCAGATTGCTTTGTCCAGTGTTGAAGTGTCTTGAAAAGTACTTCCGTGGTAAACGACCATACACATGCATACACAAGCTTAAAATTGCACATCTAGTTTCAAGTTTCTTCACGTAAGAAAACACCAAACAGATCAATGACTGTGAATATCTTACCTGCACACAAGGTGTTAAAAAAATCCTAGGTCGGTCGAATAGTTTTGGAATGGACGAGAACTAAAACTTGCACCTGTTGGGGCATAGGTTGACTTGAGGGACAAAGTATGTCTTTTGGCATGAGGTATAGCAGCACATGGGGTGCCCCAGGGACACAACTAAGGAATTTCAAATGTTCGAGTGACACCACATCAAAGCTCTTTTACGTGTAAAGACCTATGGCGCAAAGGAAACGTCGCCAGGCTGCTACCATCAAAAATGGCGCAAGTTCAAAGTTCGAAATAGCACGCTTCAACTGGAAAACGCATTTACGCAACTAGAAAAGGATACAGACACATAAACAACACAAACAATGTCCCAGGTGGATAAACTAAAAGGCAACACTTAAGGTTGGAGCCCCACATTTGGGGAAAGGGTAAATAAAATCTTGGTTCGATTAGTGCTTGTCAGAACAAGAACGAATAAGATATTCAAATTGTAAACCTCCTCCTGAAAGTAATACAGTCTAGCCTAGAAAAATGTGATATTATGATTTGGAAGCATTCGCGGTTTAATTTCGTAAAAAAATCACACCAAAAATCAGCCAAAAAAGGCGTTCCTTCAAACATAAATACGTTTACTTCGCACCATTTTTCTCTACATGTTAAAGAGCTTTAATATCACGTGTCACGCGACCTCCCACCCCACTACTACTTAAAATGCCTTAGTTGTCCCGTCATGAAAAGGGAGGGGGTGCTGCGAAGTCTCTTATGCCAAAAGATACATAGATACATCCCTCTAGAGTCGAAATGGGCGGTAAAAAAAACCTGCCTTTGGAGAAACTGCGTTCCTGTAAAATGCGTGGCGCCCTTATTAGTTTAGAGGAATAATAAGGGTACCATGCATTTTACCAGAAACGCAATTTCTCCAACCTCTGCTAGGTAGTATGACGAAGTGTTGCAGCTCATCAAGAGGGCCTTTTTTTCCTATTCTACTTTCGTTTCAATCATCAGAGAACATTCCTTTAAAACTCATTTTATGTTTGAAGGAAAGGCTTTTTTGGCTGATTTTCATAACTTTAATATTTCTTAGGGTGCACCTAGGGGTGTATCGAAAAGGGTTTGAATCGAAAGTTAAGGGGAAGAAAAGAGTGAGGAGGGGAGCTGTGTATCAAAGGAATGGTTTCCAACAGGAGAGCAAAATACGAAATATAGCATACACTTTTTATTGGAGGAGGGAAAAAAGTACCCAAAAGGTGCCAAAAGTGTGACAACAAACGGGTGCATGTGCCATGGCACTATGTCCAGTCCGGGCTTGGATCTCTTAACCCAACATATGTCCCTTAAGATATAAGTTTCAATATTCATCTGTTCCAATCTTCAGCCCACCTGCAACTTTTTGAACACCTTATGCAAGAAAAAAAACCTAGTTCACAGGAGTAAAGTGAGTGCTAAAGGGCTCCCTTAGCCAATGCAATTATCCACCACGAACCCAAATCTGACTCACTAATGGCTGTCACGAAGAGACTTAGCAGCTTAGCTCTTTTGGTATTCAGCCCAGTTTGTCAGTAAGTTATGTATAAGTACGTTAAATGTAGCACACAGACGCAACAAAAATTGGCCTCTTAAGAACATATCCACCGAACCGAAAAGGGAAAAGTGTCTCGAGAAAGTAAAAGACTCGGACTTAGGACTTAACAGCTGGGATTCTACCAAATGCATTACTTGTCTTGTATCCTACAGTCCAGGACCTTCTTGTTAACAGCATGGTGCTCTACTAGCTATAACCTCAGTAACATAATTGGTAGGAGCCTAGCTAGTAAATAAAAGGTGCAGGGTTCCAATCGCCCAATCGCAGTCGAGGAAAATGTTAATGCAACATTTTACCCATTACCATGTTCGTTCTTGTTTACCACAAAAATTGGAAACTATCATTGCAATATCATTGAAACACAGAACATTTGTAACACATTTACACATTTTCCGACATTACCTTTGTGTCAGTTTATACATTCTTCTTCTGTATATATCTCTTGTTATTTCGACCACTTTTTTTATAATCACAGAATTTTTTTTATAAAGTGGTACTAATGAGTCGTCCAGCTAGTGATCAACTTGGTTTGGAAATCAATTTATGAAAATAACGGTGTTGTAACAAGTTTACCTATTTTTACCTTCAACACCAACTTGTGCTTTCAACCAGTTAAGTGAAAGCCAGTCAAGTTGGAACACATGCTGTGCCTTTACGAATTTTTTAATTTTTTCAATCATGTAAATTATCTGGCTCTTAAATAACACAACAATTTGCTGCGAACACTAAGTGAAATCAAATTTGAGTTACACTTCATTGGCACATTGAGAAAAATTGGTTCAAAGTTCCTACGATCAGAATCCTGGTCCAATAATTAGGTTATAAAATCATATTGAGCATCAATAAAACACAAAGGTTAAAGGTTAAAGTAGCCAACAAATTCTGATAAAAAAAACGAAAGTCATCAGGGCATTTGTCCTAATCGGGGCATTTGTCGCTTCTCTCCTTCTCAAGTTAGTTGTTCTCATACCAAGTCATTAACACTAACTGTTTGCTACATTTAATCAAATGTCGTACTGTCTTCACTTAAAATGCCACCCAACCCAGTAAAGCTTTATGTCTTTCATGAAACTATCGACAGTCTAACTAACTGAACGTTTACATATTTCCTTAAATTGCTTTTGTCTATTTAAGGGTAGTTACACAGGCTTATTGTAATTGCACACAAACTCAACATACACTTATAGTAACAAGGGAGATTACATAAATATTTTGGCCTCATTGCAACAATTTGCACTTTTCAAAATGATGTTTACAGCAGACCTGTGTTACTATCTTTCCTGAGAGAATTACTGACTTAGGTAACTTGTACAGAAGTCTGGTAACTTGTACAGAAGTCTGCTTTAAACATTATACTATTAAACTTAGTTTTGGCTGGTTATGCAACAAGGGCATTGAATATTCTTCGAGGTGGTTTAAAAGTAACAATGCAGTCACATGGTGCTCCTTGAAAACTAATTTGCATGATCAAATTTACGTGTCTAAAAAACTGAAACTACATCTCCATTGCTGGAAATATTTTACAATGTAAGTTTAAGTTAGTTCAAGTAGTTTCTCTGTAATCAAAATATTTGTAGCTTCTTATTGTGTTTTCGTTGGTATTGTTTGAGGAATTTTCTTACGTACACTGCATAAGCAGGAAAAAATGTAAGGAATCTCAAATGTAGGACTGGAAATTCAGGAAAAGTGCAAAATAAACATTAACAATGTGTACAGGGTAACTGCATGGTTCTTTTTATTGTATACCCTTGCCATGCTCTATAGCCAAATGTAGCCCCCTAGGACCAGTTTGATCATTTCAGGTTGCTACAAAAGTTGGTAAAACTAATTAAGTCTCTCTCTTTCAACATTGTCGATGTTAAGGAACAATGAAAGTCCTTTACTTTCTTCAAAGGGACTGCAGTATAATATTTTCAATTTCTTCACTGTTAACAATATCACACAAACCTGTATTGGAGTAAGCATGATCCTTAAGGACACTTTCAACACTATCAATACCCTCCAGTTGAGGTTCGCCTCTAGGATTGAAGCACCACGTAGGATTTGCAAAACCTCCATCTCCACCCAGCAGTACGTCCAATGCTTGTGAAATAATATTGTTATCAGAAAGCATTTCTGTTAACGAGGGAAACTTGCTGCCCTCAAATGATCCAATTTCAAGCTGTGTAGCAATTTCATCTATTGGCGATGCATCTCTCTTAGCAGAACTTAGTTCAAGAGACGGTGTTGTATCTAGCGAAATATTCAACTGACTAGCTGGACACACAGTATAAATTACATCTTCATTGGTACTTGAAACTTTACTTGCAGTCCCAACTTTATCAAATGCAGTGTGTTTATCACGAATTAGATTTTCGTTAGAAGTGTTAGTGTCATAAGTTACGTTTGCAACACTATTCACACAATCACGGAGAGGGAATTTCTGATTCACAAGCTGCTTTACATGCTTGGAAGCATTAGTCTTTCCTTGCAAAGGGACAGGCAGCAAATCGAAAACACCTTCTACACCAGTAGGACACACATCATAGATTATCTCAACCGTGGCGGATTCATTACAAGTGACGCCATGATTCTTCAGGTTGGTGCTTGAACTTGCGTTCCCATAGACTGCATCACTACTTGTGGGACATACAGAATTAGTGTCTTCATTGCTTAACGAAACACCAACGTTATTCACGACAGGGGCACAGTTGTCATTACTATCTTCATTACTGGTTGAGGATAGCTCGTATACCACGTCTGCATTAAACCCTTTAGGTTTTGGTACATTATTATGGGATGATTCTCTCGGAAGTGAAATAGACTTTAACCCAACTGTAGTATTAGAAGTGGTCACTTCAGGACCAGTTTGAATGTGTCCACTATTGGTCATTTTGCTTGTAGTAGTCAAGCACCCAGTGCCATAAAACTTGCTTGAGTGTACTTTATCAGAGCCACAGTTGGGATGCAAAGGTACTGTTGCTTCATTTGAAGTGATCTGCATTCCATTACTGTCATTACTAGACGATGATAATTCATATACGATGTCTGCACTGAATGCTTCTTTAAGTGGTAAACTATTCTGTTGTGAGTTATTTACAGAATTAAGTACTTTTATTTCTTTACTACTTTTATCAAGGCTACTGGGAGCAAATGACAGAGGAATGGGAGCATTTGTTGAACGTGACAACTCTTGTTTATGAACACTACGAGAATGTCTTCTTAAGCTGAACGTTGTACTAAGTATTTTATCACAATACGGACACGTAGCAGGTGCATTTAGGCCACTTTTCTTTTTTGTCCGCTTCTTGCTCTGTGGGGTTTCTTCAGCTTTTTTGTTTGGCTGTTCATTGGAAATGCTTGAGGACTTAGCTGTGCTGTCTTGTGCAGCATAAAGAGATGTTAATGATGCAACATGAGTTGAAGAAGTAGAACAGCAACCCGATGCACTTGGTGGACTACATTGTGCTGCTGATGCAGGAATTGATGCTAAACTTGTCTGAATAACAGCTGGTTTTGATGGAATCAACGTTGCATTTTGTGGTGTCGAAGAAATGGCTTGTGCCAGAATATGTGGCTTTGCTAGATTTGAGAGCTTGGTTGGAATCTTCGCTGCATTTGGTGGTTTTGAGTGTACAGGCGGGGAACAAATTGAACTTGTCTGAATAGAGACTGATGTTAAGAGATTTGAACAAACAGATGATGAAGATGTTGAATTTGGAGGATTGGAACAAGCAATTCCAGATGATACCGAGTACGGCAGATTAGAGGAGCAGGCTTGAGTAAAAGGTAAATTCTGAATATAGGTGTGTGCAGATGTAGAATTTGTTGGATATACCACCGAATCCTTAGATGTTTCTGTTGATAATGAATGCTGAATAAGTCCCGTAAAGAACGTAGGACCACCAGTAGTACTCTGTTAAAAAAAATACAAAGCAGGTGTCACCAATTACACTGTTGTGGAGCTTTTTTTTTTACACGTTTTTAAAACAAGTGACTGACAGTTAAATTTCACAGTTAGAATATTTCTGAGCCAGCTAAGGATAGAAGCGACCTCATAGTTAATTTATGAAATTTAGGTATAAAGGTTGGCTGAAAGAAATGTATGTCCTATTAATCATTTCGAGCACTGGTTGCAAAATAAACTTAGTTTCGTGTTCTTTTTAAGAAATGAACGCGTCTGCTTTGCTGTAGAAATAAATGCTTCATTTTTCCCACGCTCTGTCTTGTGGGTGCTTTGTCGTGAGAAATCGTTTAGAAAGACACTTGTGGATTCTAGAATTGTTCCTTCCTGCAGTGACCATGGCTGACCGATTTTTGTGTGGCTTTATGCATTATTATGTTGTTTATCTTTTTTGTTCTTCTTGTTTGAGCTGTCTGTAAAAGCTGCCCTAAATGCTCCGGCACAGCAGCAAATTAATTAATTAATTTTATAATCTTTGCCTGCGCTACTGTAATTTTTAAGTAAGATTTTAACCCCTTGATTATAATAATAAGAATAATAAGATTTTGCTACAAGAGCAGCAGGTCTGGCAAAGGAACCAAGGATCATTTATAGCCATCCTTGACAAAGAACCACCGGAAAAATGGCAGTTAACTAAAAAGCTAGGACAACAGTGCTAAAATTAAGTCACCAATAAAACTCGGGAGGTTCAAGAAAGGTTTTAAGCAATGCTTGGAGAAGATTAACTGAAAATGTTTTGGGCTGTGAGCAGTGACAGTAGCCTCTGGAAGGGAGTTCCAGGCAGGAACATTTCTCAGTGAAAAGAAGTTAATTGTACAATCGCGGTGTTAAGCCTGTACAGCCACTTTAAACGGGTGGCTACGTGTGTTGACATGGTGCAAAATCAAACAAAGGTAGATTTCCATGAAGCCCCTGACAATTTTAAAGGTGAGATAAAGATCCACACAAAGTCCTGACAGCTGCAGCGACTCAATGTTTGTCTTTAGTCTTTAGTATGTTTAAGTTCTTAAACCAATGACGCCCTTTGTAAAATTCCGCTGGACATCCTCGATCTTGTTGATATCCCCCAAGAGTGATGGCGACCACACTTGGCTTGCAGATTCAAGCAATGGAAGAACGATAACTTTAACAGCTTAAACTTAAGACGCATTTTACCAGACATAAAACATCGATTTCCAATGGCCAAACGTCAGAAAGCCCCAGAACAATCTGGTCAGTGTTTTCCACACTTCAGATCGGCAGTAAGGCAGACTCCAAGATCAAGATCATTAACAGAAATGTCAGGAATTTGGCGATTACCCTCCAAAAAAAACTGAGATGGGTTATTGTTTCCAACATGAAAGGCCAGATATTTCAGGACGGCGAGTCGTAACTGCCAGTCACTGCTCCAGTCAAAGATATGCTTCAGATCGAACGTGGTAGAACATGATGACGAAACGCCATTAAAGGCGAAAGGGCACCCACCTTTAGATCGTTAGGGAATTTTTATTGGAGAGAGCCACCCTCACAGCACTATAAATCGTTGACAAAAACAACAAATAGCAGCGGGCCCAGTACCGAACCCTGTGGAACTCCACTCCAGATTGCAGCAGAGGTAGATACCGAGCCATTGATTGATACACGCTGAGTCCTACCCCCCCCCCAAAAAAAAAGGACTCCATCCATTTTAGAAGCTTTCCACCAATGCGTACACTCTCCAGTTTAAAGAGTAATTTCGAATGCACGATACGTTTGAAAGCCACCATGAGGTCTAAATAAACAACATCACTCAGCGCTCCGATGTTCAAGTTTGACGACAATGTCCAGGAACGATAGGAGCTGGTAAGCGGTCGATCTATCAAGGAGAAAGATGAACTGATCATCCAAATTATGTTTGACGTGATTATGTAGACATTTTACCAAGTGCCACACAACTCGCAGCCAAGGATCTCAAGTGTTCAAGAATCCAGTTAATCTTTCTTTCCGTGTGGTGAACTACTAGAATTGATAACCCTAACACACCATTCAGCCAGCCACTGTCTTATAATTTAAGTAAAAATCTGACAAAGTCCTTCCCACCATCATTACCGCCTGCTGATACAACCGGTAGATCCAAAGGCCTACTGATGTCAAAAGCTTTAAACAAGTTTTGACTTTAATATCAAAATGTTTCTAGCGATATTCACTCTCATATCCTTTTGGCTGGTAGACATGTATAACAAACCACTTGGGAGTGCTAGAATTTGTTAAGAAAGCGTAAGAAAGCGTAAGAAAGCTAGTTTTGCACTTGGTCGCAAGTTTTTAGCCTTCATTCACAAAAGAATGTGTTAATACTTGAGGTGTTTCACAGATGTTTCATAGATGATAGATTTGCTTCATAGGTGAATGGGGACACTGAATGATACATCTGACGGAATGATGCATGTGTTATACAGCAATTCTGTTACGAATACTAAAGACTAAATTTGGTTACTCTGCAAATCGTGTATGAAATGCCCAGGTGAAGCTAATGTCCACTCCCTAATAGGTCAAAATTTGAAATAGTGGAGTTGATGCCCACCTATAAATTATCGTTAATCTATTTCAAAATTAACTAAAAGGTAATTGGGAAAAGGATGCTTTTTTGCTTTGCTTTGTTGTTTGCTTACTGGCTCTTTCTCCCTCCCTGGGATATTATTGGACTCTTGCTCTGCAGGAAAGTCCTCTTTTCTCTCCCCTCCCCCTCATCAAAGCAATTAAAAGTATGTTAAAATTGACCTTTCGGACATTCTTCAAAGGTTTTAATCGTCAAATTTTCTGTATTAAATGTACAGAAGTGGATTTTTCTAGGGTAATTGGGCACAAACTAACTTAAAATATTGGGCTTTTATTTCAATATTAAGCAATTTTTTTTTAATTTTGTTTTTTTAATGCAAATTAACACAAAACTCAACAATATAAAAGACGTTTACAGCAATTTTAACTTTTATATCTTCACTCTATCTATTTTGCATGCACAAAGATCTATAAAAGATCCATTGCGTAAATGATTTTGCATAATTTAAGCCCACGTTTCCAAATTTCAACATTTTGTTCTATTTTCCTGCGACCAATTTTAATTTTTTTAATTTTTGACGAGCCTTATGTCAGCCGAAGCAATTAATGCTTGTATGGCTGAACCGGCTCAATTTTAATCATTACCAGATGTTTTTAGAGAATAAGAAATCTGGTAAAGGGAGATGCCAGCCCGGGGATTCGACCCGGGAAACCTCCGATCATTGTCGGGGTCGAAAGATTGTCCAGAATTAGCCAGAATACATCCCATAGCCGCTGAAGGAGCATGGTTGCCTCTCACGCTACCCTGAATTGGTGCTGAACTACCTGCAATTCTCTTCTTTGCCAGCTAATATTTAATTTGTAACTTGTCTTTCCAAACAGTAAAGACTTATGACATAAATGAAAATTTAGTAGTATTGGGGAGTGAAATTATTTAGACGAAATGCAGTAGAAAGGCTGCTGATACAGTTAATGCCATTATAAATTGGAAAAAAAACAATTAAAATTTTTTAATGTAAAAGTCTAAGTTGTGTAAAATCTGCTACACCACGGCCTTTGCATTTAAGAGTGTAAAAGAATTAATAGATACAAAAGAAAATTGCTGAAGCTGACACGAAACATATTAATGACATTCACTTATCAAATCTAGTATATACAACCACAAGGCCCCTCCCCCCACCCCCAAAAAAAGTTATGTCTTTTACCTGGCTGGCCGTCACTTCGCTCTCTCTTTTGGAATTGGAATCCTTCGAGCCCCAGGCCTTAACTTTCTTTCTCATGCTTCCCAGAACTTTCATTACATGGCGCAAAATACTTTCTGGAATCCCGTCCGCTTTTTTGCCAGTTTCGGAATTGCACCGTATATTGCCAACCGTTGTACACTGTGCACTATTTTCCATTTTACCAACTACCATTTCATCGCTGCTGTGTATGCGTATACATTCAATTTCAACTTGGGGGATGTCGTCTTCATCATATTCGACTGTGTGACGAATGCACTCCATTTCTACCTGACACTCTTCTTCCAGCTTTCCTACATTCTTGTTTTTTACACACTCCAGTTCAATTCGAAATTCTCCGAAGTCTACATTCTTTCGCTTTTTGCGAATGCACTCCAATTCAATTTTGATTTCGTCATCTTTAGTTGGACAAACGTTGTCAACATTGCTGGGGACATCATTCACCTCGTCTGTTGTGCTGTCCGGCTCCTTCTTTGGTGTTAGGTTGCACTGTCTTGCAATGGATGGGTACCGCCCTAAAGAAAAATTTAAAAAACGGTACAACTTCTGTTTCTATCGCTTAAACGAAATGTACATTACCTGTAAATTTTAGTATTTTTATTCTCAAATATTTTTTTACCTCTAGAGATTTAATTGATTTTGGACAACCACCAGCTTGCTAACCCTGATAAACACGAAAAAGGAATTAGCCCGCGTCACAAGGCATCTTTTATTCTTCACAATATGTCAACAGGTGGTGACTCAAGAGGGGAGGCAGGGTGGGTACAAGTAATGTATATTTTCGTTTGCCATAGAAACAAATTTAGACGCTACCACGGCAATTCGCTTAATCTTGTGCACAGAAAATATATATTACGCACCTGTAACTTTTAGCATTTACACTAAACCTCGTCAATATGGTGGTGGGCACCACCTGATGAGTTCTCAAGGGGTTAGGAGCTGTACCCCCCCCCCCCCAAGAAAGTCAGACTTTCAAGGTTAAGTTTTGAAAACTTCCTTTGATACGGATGCTGGGGAACAAGCAAACTGCCCGAAGGGTGCCAGAAGGTAGAAGAATAGTGCATGATGGGGGGAGGGGGAGGAGGAAGACACTTCCATCTCTGAAGAGCCCCAGTGAAGTCCGTCTAGGTGTGCGTGGTTTAATACGAAAAAAGCATGGTAGGTTAGTCACCCAGGTTGTTCTTGTCTTAGGTCCAAGCGGTGGGGCAAACAGTGTTTGTGTTCAAAAATTTGCAGACGGTTTCGCCAGTTTAGTGGAAATTGTCCTAAGTTTTGGGAATCTTTGGCTTCAGAACATATGCTGGTTTCCACGATGTAAATTCATGGAGAATTTGCGTGGCTAAGCCCATCCGGGGCTTTCAGCAATGCTTGAACAGGGTGAACAGGGGTGCAATGCTTGAACAGGGTACTTATTAGTTAATCGTTGGCTCAACTTTTTGCTAATTTACCACCATCCAGATTCGAACGCAGTGGCCGATGAAGCTACTGAACTAATTTTATCTAGTACCTTATTACACTAGGCGATTTTAACCTCCCAACAGTAAACTGGCACAACCTTCCGGCTATCCACCTCAGTGATGTGCGAATATGTAAGAGACAAATTTGACCTATTTCAAACTATTGATTTCCTCACTAGTTATCAGTACAGGGATCAGAATATACTTGCATTACGTTGGTCAAACACAAATTATTGAAAATTGTACCTTACTTGGTAAATTTGGTTTAAGCGACCATGATATGGTTCAGTGCACGTTGGTTTTGATGTGTGATGTACAAAAAAATAATGCCCACCAAAAAAACTAGTGTAAAATGCGACCTTAACAAAATTAACTTAAAACGCACTTCGTAACGATTTGGGTTCTTTTACTTGGGAAAACAAAAATTGTGAGACATCTTGGAAATTTTTCTATGAATGCTTAAATAGTCAAATTCTTAATTGTACTGATGAAGCTGTTTTCCGTTCACATAAACTCCCTTGGATGAATGTTCCCATTGGCCCAACTTAGAACTGAAAAACAATTTCTTTGGAGAAAATGGAAAAACACATTTGATCGGGTTGCGTACGATAAATATGTGATAGTCAACCAACAGGTTACAAAGGAAGGCAAAAAACAAAAAGCTACCTACGAAACTAAACTGGCTGACAAAATAAACGTTGAAGCTAAACCCTTTTTTTTTTTGCTATGCTTGCTACCGCTCATGTCGGCATACCTGTACTTACTGACGCACAAGGCATTAATGTTGAAGCCCCAAACTTAAAACTGACTCCTTTTGTGATACCTTTTCCTCGGTATTTCAAAAGATTGATATGGACCTAATGGAAGAAAGGGGACAGCCTCATCCCTTCCCCCTATTTGTATTCCCCCTTTGCGTGCCACTCTTGAAATTGTTGAAAATGTTTTTATCCAAATTAAACCCCACATAGTGGGGGGGGGGGGGTGGCCCTGACGGTATTTCTGGTGAGTTTCTGCTTAAACTAAAACCGTTAATCTCACCTATACTTGTTGTCCTTTTCAATAAAAATATTGAAAATTCTTTTATATCGCTTTGTTAGAAAAAAGCACATATTACTCCTATTTTCAAGATGGGGGACCGTAAGTTACCTGCCAACTATATGCCAATAAACACATCAGCATCTCAAAAATGTTTGAACGAATTGTCAACCAGCATATTTATAGCTTTCTTGAAGTGAACATACTCCCTTTTCGATTCTGTGGAACACGGATTTAGGAAAGGTCTTTCTACTGTAACCAACCTGATTGTATTTTATCAAGGTTTGCTCTTTATCATGGTTCCCCTGTCGATGTTATTTACTACGGCTTAGAGAAGCCTTTGATAAGTTCGACCATACGTTACTGGGGCTCAAACTTGAAACTGTGGATATTGTTGGTCCCATTAAGGGTTGGATTGTTGAGTGGCTTACAGGTAGACTATAGCTGTCTTCTTGGAACAATGTGTATGTCATTGGAGCCCCATGACTAGAGGGCTTCCCCAGGGTTCTGTCCTTGCACCCTTGCTCTTTTCGGTTTTCATTAATGACTTCTGCCACGACGACGTTTTTCTCAGTAACAAATTTGCTGATGACACCAAGACGGCAGCTATACTCCAAAGTTGGGATTCTGCTGCTCGCCTGCTGACTACGATTGACAAGGTCTTAGCTTGGAGTATTCAGCAGCGTGTTCCTATTAATACTGGAAAATTACGTATGTTGCACTTGGGAACTACTAACCCACTTTCACCATACGTGTTTGATAAACTGCCAATAAGTGAAGAAACAAATATGCGATATTTGGGCATTACTATTGACTGTAATTTGACCGTTTCTCTTCATACCGAATGCATTGTTAAAAAGGCTAACAACATCATGTATCTCTTGAAACAATTAGTAACCCAGAGTGTAAGGTGTACCTTAAATATTTTCTGTCAATCATTAGGCCAATATTGGAACCGGTCTTTATTAAGGACAAAAAGTCAATTGAGAATGTTCAAAGGAAAATTATTAAGCATAAAAAGGTATGACGCATGAAAGTTACAGGAGGAGAAGGGAAATTGTTACGCTCCCTTCTCTCCCTTGGCGCCGTCAAAGAGGGTGTTTACTTCTTATGTTTAAGATTATTAGAGTTATATCAGCCTTTCTAACTACCGCTTTTTGCATTAGAGGTTCTGGGTTTAAACTGAAAATGCCATCATCAAGGTTAAATACAACAAAAAATTCCCTCGCTAACGGACTTGTAATGTGGAACTCGCTTTGTAATTGCAGCACCTTCGGTTAACACATTCAAAGCCTTTGCCTTTGTATATATCCCACTTTTTTGATCAACTTGTGCCTTTGTATATATAACTTTTTTTTACACTCTCACCAATTTGTTATTGTTATAATATGAAATTTTCTTAATTGTTTTTATATTTAAAATTTTTTTGTGTATGTTTGCCTCATTCCTCTCTAGGAAACCGGCAACACAATGTTGTTATAAAATTAAAATATTCCCGAGATTCACGACGTGCAAGACCTAAAGTTGGAGCAGAGGGTTTGATGATGACTCGATGCCGGAGTTTTAGGAACAAAGAATTCTTTTGGATAATGGTAAAGAATCCGAGTTTTGCAATTCCAAAATCATCCTTGCTTAGCACAACATAAGCAGATTTAGAAGTGTTTGACGTTCCTCATCGGTGAATTGTGTGAACATATATTACAATCGGACTTAATTGTTCCGAACCACGGTGACTTAAGATTTTTGAAAATATCTACATCATTAACAACGTATGATGTGCATGTGTCTTTGTGTTTGAGTGTGTTTGTACCTCTACTCCTCTTGAACCAAGGCACCTACAAAGATGGGAGTAGGACCAATTAAAAAGTAATTAAATTGTGTTTCGATTATGTCTATTTTCATCGCTGTAACTTGATATTATGACCCTCAAATAATAAAAAAAAAATCGAAGTTTTTTAGACCCTCAGAAACGACGTCATAGTTTTATCAGGCAAAGTTTATTTTGCATGAACAAACTTTGACCATCCAAAATAAACTTTGTATGATAAAACTATGACGGCTTGAGCAGTTTTTCGCGCACCCATCGATTTGTGATGCTCTTGGGATCAAAGATATTACATGAAGCTTGCATCGAAGCCAATAGAGTGAGCGAAATTTATTCTCATGTCATAGTTTGTTACTGATCAAAGTCCGATGTTTTCTCAGTTCATCGTGACTTATGCCTCTTAGGTTTACAGTTATTTCAATTATCTAAAGTCATTAAAAATGGATGATGTGTGTGTGTGTGTGTTAGTGTGCATGTACCTCTACTCCTCTTGAACCAAGGCACCTACAAAGATGGGAGTAGGACCAAATCAAAGATAATTAAATCGCGTTTCCATAAGGCCTATTTTTTGTTACTGTATTTTATGACCTTCATATATGCGAAAAACATGCAAAAATAACGTCAAAGTTTGTTTGACCCTCATGAGTTTGTTCATGACGGCAGAGTTTGTTCATGCAAATTTATTATGCCTGAACTAATTTTACCTTCCAAAGTAAACTTTGCCTGAAAAAACCATGACGTCTTCTTTAGCATCAGTACGACGTAACAGAAACACGACATATCATAATACATGGATCTCAAAATCAGTAGGAAATCAAAATTTACTTCGTTTTCGGGCCAGCCAGTTCAAAGTTCGAATTGATGTCGACATAAACTTGCTTTCTAAAAAAAACTTATAAAGGATGACGTATTTCATAAGTATAGTAAGTATAAGTATGTGTCGGCCAGTTAGCTTAGAGCTTTCTGAATGCCCAAGCAGCAGATGTTAAGTGGAAGGAACCACCATAGTATCAGTTGTTTTTTGCAGCAGGAGGGAGGAAACCGGAGTACCCGGAGGAAACACTCGTGCAACGGGCGGGAAACAACCGGTGAAAAACATGTACATATACACTTTCCTTCACCAGGATTGAACCTGGGCTGTAAGAAGCCAGAGATGTACAGCCGGGACCAAGGTGCCTTGCTCGTGGCTACCCGTGCACCCTACTACATATGACATTTTGCTTCAAGTGACTGAAGCAAGGGAGACCTTTAGGGTTTAAAAGGTTTTCAAACTTTTTTGAAACCCGGAATTTCGAGGATTGAACAAGCAAAGTGAGCAATTTCCACGTAAACTAAAACTTTTCAGTGAGTTTTTCATTTTTATCGCAATCTTTCATTGAAACTCTCACCTTCGCAGGGGCTTACTTCTGGAGGAGCAGACGAACAAAAGTGAAAACAAGTAAACCAATCGTATGTTTTGAATGATGTAGATGAAATGCAAGCGTGCTGAGTAATGTTTCTGGTTTCGACGTTCATTTCCTTCTCTCTTCAAAATCCCCATGGAAAGAAAATCCAACTGTGGGAAGTGTCAATGATTGATCGGATGCCGTAAAGTTTTTTGATGACAACTGCAATTTAAAAACAATGAGTGTTGTGCATGGTCAAGGAATGTGTTCTACTGCAGGTCTGGACAATAAAACAGGATGGAAAGCTTTTCCGACTGGTGTCCGTTTTGTTGACGTTGTTCTTTAAGCTGTGTCTTTTGTTTATATGAAGGGTCAGAGTTTCCATGTGAAACCATAGAGACACCCTCTGCCGACAGGTCTGCTTGAATCACTCTTGTCACATTGCTTTCGCATCGTGTAATTGTAATTTAATTCGTTTTCGGTCTCGTATTAGCTTCATTTAATTTCAAGATTTCCATTGTCAATGTTACGGCAAATTAACTTTCACTTTCGTCAAACGTTCTTCTTTCCTCCTTTTAAGTTATGCGTGATAGGTTAGATGGTCTCCATTTGCTACCTTTCGCGTTGTTAAAAAGCCTTCTCGTTTCTACAAGTTCGCGAGACAGAAGTGATTATGATCATCCCACGCTATCGCTAGAAATGCGTCCATCCTCACAACAGGGAGGTGGGAGTGCGCTGCGGTGAAAAGCCGAAGAAGGGTTGCCCGGTCGCTACTCACTTATCAAACATGACATCAATTCGATCAGTTCAAAAGAAAAGATTAGTAAACAGTCAACAAACTGCCAGATGATAACAACTTGTGCAGGAACATAGGCTTGTTGAACATAGGCTTGTTTGTTAAAACATCGGTCCATTGACGTTTAAGCTGAGCATCAGACATCGAACGGACATCTGGAGGCACAACAGGATTCATCGGCATGGTGAAGGCAAAGCAGACGTCAGTTGACAGGAGAGTGGATGGGTTAAGCAGGTCACAGACGCCGGGCAAGCGGCATCGAACCACGGCAGGGAGGGCGATCAATATCATCACATTCTAGGAGACGTCTTCATTGCAGCATCTGAAAAATGATTACGTCATTCCGACCCCATCACATTAAGTAATTCAAGTAATTTGCTGAACAGATCGAGTAATTCGATCTAAACGAATCAGCAAGTTGTAAAAAAACTTGATCAGGCTCAGTTGATCCAGATCGAGAAGAAGACAGAGACCAGCAACAGGTTAGGATAACGGTAGTTCAGGCTTCGGTGTTACGTCACCAGTGAGAAGAAAAACACGAAACTCCGTAACTGGTTATCTTCAAAGAGGACGGCCAAGCAGAAGAGAACTTCGAGACATCGGCTGGGATGACTTCATCCAGTGTAAGCAGAGAAAGATCCATGCAGGTGTTAGGAGGGTTTTCACGTAACCCAACCATGTGATTAATGCTGACCAGTCAGGGCCGCTTTCGCCAACTACGTGCATGTCGCACAATGGAAGGGTAGGAGAAGGTGAACGATGCCATCAAGTCATGACAAGGTCCCTTTCGCTTTTGCTGTCACTATTATACAGAAAAAAAAGAGAAATGAAAAGAGGGAGAACAAAAAGAGCATGTCTGAACAAGAGAATAAATGATGCCTTGTGATGTGGGCTAATCCTTTTTGATTATTGGAGGAAAGTGCAGAACCGCACTTCGGGGTTAGCGAAGTAGTGATTGGCCAAAATCAATTAAATCGCTAGAGGGATTAAGAATTTGAGAATAAAAAAGATATTTATAGGTAATGTATATTTTCGAGCAAGAGAAAAATGAATTACTTTGGGTCATGAACAAATAATTGTTTGATTCCAAGGTGCATGTGGGTCTAAAAAAGTATGCAAGCCAATTGTATCAGCACTGGAAAGTAGCAGTTTTATCGACAACCTTACGCAAATTAACTGATGCTGACATTCAAATTACCACCTTTTTATTAGGTTTTTTCCGAGCTTTGGAATGGTGTTTGTGGTGTATGTATCACAATGCTACCATTACATCACTTATCAATACTCTCTGTGATGTCATCCATGATGGACGTTCATGGATGTGTCACCTAAAAGCAAACATCCCTTGTATGTAATTGAATAGCTGATCAAGTGTATGATCAGCTGTCCTCCTGTAAATGTTATAAATACAAATGTTTATTTAATAAAGATGTCATTCCACCCATCGTTACTCAAACAGATGTTTACTGTTTCACCCATATTGCTAGAAAGGGAAATACCAGCGGCTAAAAAACGCTATCAAATTAATCTTTCAATGCTTGTAACTGTCACTCGCATGATTATTGTTTGGATAGACTGGTTAAGACTATACCATGAGCCAGAGCCGTTTGCCGTTGTGTCATCATGAGCTAACCACTGACGAACGAGAACAGTGGATCTTTGGCCGTCTGAGTGGACTAGCCCAGTCACGTGACACACGCGTCAAAGCAAACAGCCGTGGCGCGTGGTATAGTGTTCTTGTTGAATTTTTCAAACGATTTGATATTCTTGAGTGATTTTCAACGTGTTAGTAGATTAGTAAAACTTGGTTAGTATTTATTTATATTTATTTAAACATGCGAGTTGTTGAAAATCATTTGTTAATAGGGACAGACCGGGGCGCAAAAAACCGAGTCCGAGCCGAGTTCGAGTAATGAACCGGGTCGTAGATTTTCAATTTTTTCTTTAAAGTTTAACATACAGCTTTTTTACTTTGTTTCCGTTCTTTTTTTTTTTGCTTCAAGTCATTTTCATTTTGCTTTCATCCAGCTTTGTTTTTGCGTAGAGTATAACATTGAACAAAAGCAAAAAAAAAGGATGAAACCAACGTAAAAAAGCTATCAAATTAACCAGTAATTCTTTCTGCCAAATTGTTTAATTATAAACTTTACGATTTTAAATAAAGTGAAGTCAAAAATAAAATTGACCAATTCTTTGTTCTAATTTTTTTAAATAAAAAAGTGAAATGAAAAATAAAATACAAATTGGTCATTTGGTCTGCCCAATATGCATATGTTGGCTTTAAGAAAAGAAAAAAATGAAAATAATTGAACAAGCATCCTAACTTACTAAGTAATTAATAAATTAAAGTTGTGCTTAGCACCTCAGCCTGTACATTGGGCGTTTGCGGGTGTTTGCATCGTTCTTCCACTTCGCGAAGCTTTGTTTTTGTTAAACATATTTAGCGCAACTGACATCCGGAAATTGTATTTTTGCTTTGCACTTGAAAAATCGTTTCAGTTATTGGATTTTGTTACCAAAAACGTCCAGTGCTATTTTTAGAGACTTTCAGAACACATAGGAAAATTTAAACAAGTTTTTGGAGTTTCTGAAAATCATTTTCTGTTTGTGAGCAATGCTTATTATCCCACATGAAACATCCTATTTGGCGCAATTTCAACATGACCGCCATGGTTCCATTCAGATTTCACGGAAGTGTTTGTGCTTAGTTCGTCATTGAAAATCACGATAAAAATGAAGTTTCACAACAATAATAAAATATTAAAAGAGCAACCACAACGCAAAACTAAAGCGAAAAGCAACCTACAAACCTTCACACTGTCGCTGATAAGGTGAGAATAATGTTAAGTAGCTTAACCAACGCCGACTTTTGGACGCGTTTTCTCAAAACGGAGATTTTCAATTTTAGTTCATTACCGCCCGTAATTAGAAAATAAATCATTCTCTAAAACTATTACAGCCATTTATTTGATTTTTTCTGTGCACCTTAATGAATATCTATTGCATACAAGTAGTTGTAGGGTCCTCCATAAGGTAGAATGAAACTATGAAAATAAAAATAATTTTTTCAACAATTATTACCCTGTTTGTACTCGGTCGAATTTTTACCGAGTCCGAGCTGACTCAAAAATAGCATTACCCGGTACCAGGTACTGCGTCGGGAGTAGTAAGAAAATGCGAAGAACGGGCCCGGAATCCAGCTGCCGCCATCTTCGATGACGTCACATCCGGTCCAGGCGCATTATGGGTAATAAAATTGGCGACGCCCATAGGTGAGTGAACACCCCAAAATGCCGTCCAAGATTCATTTTCGGTTTCGATTTCGTTTTCGATTTCGTCTAGGTTTCACATTTATTTAAAATATTCAAAATGACGGCGTGCATAGGTGAGCATCATTTAGTCACAGGTTTCGTATTTAAATAAAAATATTCAAAATGGTGGCACCCACAGGTGGACACCTTCAAATGATGTTCAATCATGTAAGAAATTTTTTAATTTATCTTAAACGAAGAGGAAAACGGCTGAAGCTACTATGTCTGGAAGGCTCAGTTTCGATTTGCGACAGTGTCATTGTACCAGTGACACTAGTACTAATAAAAAAAAATCAATTCGATCCTTAAAATGGACGGTGTTAGGCTCGGTTTCAGTTTTCCATTTATTTTCTTTTATTTCTTGTGAATTTCATTGTCCACCATCTTTAATTCTTCACTTTTATTTTTTATCATCATAGTCTGTATCACCACATTCAGGACAATAAATTTGTAATAAGTAGCTTTCCCTTTTAATTTTATAATATTTATCATCTAGTTAACTTGTTTAACGTTTATCACCTCTGATATACAGATCCTCCCTCCTTTTTAATATTAATTTAAACTAAGTGGTCTTCAGTTCACTACTACAAAACACGAAGAGCTGTAATGTATAACGCAACGAAATATTTTGTCTTCTGTTCGAGATATGGCAGCACAAAACACTCGTAGCAAGAGAGGACTCTACAGGGAAGGTATCATAGGTCTGAAAGCTAAGCTGCTCGTTTTAACCTTGATGATGAATGTGTTCCAATCGAAGCGTGTGTGCTGCAGTGAAGTACAACCATTTTTGCTGTCAGTTTTTGACCTTAGCAGCAGTTTCAAGTAGTGTATGTAAATGGTAATACAAGTATAAAAAATAATACAAACCACAATACAAAATAAATAATTTTTATTTTTGAAATAATACAAACACAATACAAAAAATAGTTTATATTTTTAAGATAAAACGTCACATCTTCATGCGCAAAAGAGAACTCATATGAACGTGCATATTTTCAAATTCTGTAAAACTAAAGTCTATGTTTGTACGAATCTTTTCCAAACGTGCATAAATGTCAGCAATGTCACACGTAGAATAAAGCACAAAATCAGATGACAGGTAGCTTTCTTCTTTACAACTGTGGTTGTTGTTTCGCTTATAACACACAAAGTCAGTTTTTTTCCATGGGACAACAATGTTGGACATTAGTTGATATTAAAAGGAGTATACATACGTTTATCGTGAAATGTACCAAGACTAAAAATTTCAAAAGTTCAGGTTTTTTAACAGTGCCATCTCTGTACCTTCTATATCCATTAATGACTGATATTTGAAATGCTAGCAATTTCTGTGAGTTAAGAAGCATCTGCCATCGTTTATATAGTAGCAGCATATTTCATTTTTTTCACTAGTTTATTTACATCATGGAAAGTTCAATGCTTTAAAAACATTTATTAAAAAAAGCAGATACATGTAAACTGATACATAAAAAGAAAAAAAACAATCCCATCATCGTCACAAAGAACAACAGAGGTCATCACCTCTAACCACAAAAAGAACAATACTTACAAAAAAAAACTGAAAACTTATCATTTATCGTTAGTATTTCGTATTTTGTAATGTCCATAACTAAGGGAGTCGGTACCAGTATCCAAAATGTAACGTTTCGAATCAGCTACTGTTAGAGAAAGTTGTATTTTGTACAAGACTGAACACTTCGTGTTGATAAGACCTAATGCTCCTTTGCTCAAAGGAAAAATACTTGTGTCCGTTTAGACATTGAATGTAATGATTAGTAGTTACATTATTTTGTAAAACACATTTTTTGGACCCCTTTTCCAACCTTTTTTTCAGTCTCGTCTTCACAAGTATAACAGTACATTTTACTTTTAAGTCCTACAAACTCTTTCATAGCTTTCCCACAAAGCTCGTCCTTAAATACACCCAGTCGTGCCTTATTATCTAAAGAATACAATGGGTGATCACGAGGGTATGAACTTGTATCGAAAAGGTGCAATGACTGAGACATATCATTGTAAATATTGTCAGTCTTTATTTCGTAGATAAAACTGTCGGTATCATACGCTAACAAACGTACCGTACTTATGTCACATTACATCCTAATGAAATCTGAACATGACTAATTTACTCAGCTCCAGTAAGACTGTACCACAAAAAATAGGTTTATTAAGCAGTACTGATGTGCGATGCATTTTGAAAAGCATTAGGTTGTCCACTAATATATCAAAATATTCAACATTCGATTTGCACATCAATTTGATCGCTTGCTTTTCAGACGTAGTTAACTTGATATTTATGTAACGCCTTACATTCTCAATGGATTTTTACAAAAATTGAATTATTCAGGTATTTATAGAACTACGTTCAAATTCGTTCTTTGCATCTTTACATCTTTCAGTATTAAAATTTATGTAAGGTGCTAACCAAGTCTTTTCTGTAAACTTAATTCCAGAGTGTAAGTCCTTTACTCACGTAAACCATTAAGTTCTTGTAATAACAAATGTATCATTCTCGTTTCATGAGATGAGGTACTAATTTTCGACCCAAAATATAAGTACCTTGTCTAGCAAATTGTTCCTTATTGAACGGAGACAGCATATCTTCAATAATTAAATTATGCTCAGGTGTCAATGGATAGTCGCTGTGTTCATCGTGCAATTCGTGTGGGTACTCAATGTCAATTTGTACCATACAAGGTGTAGTCAAACAACTGAAGTCAAGATTTTTAAGCTCATCTTCACTCATCCACTCAAAATTTGAATATGGCAACGGTTGACATAAACAAAAACCATACAAGTAATTTAGGATCGTAATACACGAGATAAGACGTGTCACTGTAAGGGTCGTAACAATCGGGTACTAACTGATTGATAGTCAGCGCGTACCGTTTGGAGATTATAGACACACCCCCAAGTAAACTTGAAGTAAAAAAAATTATACATATCGACACTTTGTAACAATTCCAGATGTTCTCCAGGCATTCGAAATGCACATTCCCAAAAAAGGCCTGGGAGAGTGTAAAAATGAGCTGGGTCTAACAGATATTGTTGGAGACACAGTTTTCTGAATTGTTCAAAAACATCTGCAAAAAGTACAGAGTCTGCTAAAACATACAAATCGTGGTAATCACCGAGTGTTTTACAACTTGTTTGATCCCAAACTCTTTGCGCGTACGTGTACTCATCGTCACTTATGTGAGTCTGTGTCAAATCTGAAAAAAATGCTTCTTTTGGAGGTAAAGTAGTCTCATTAAACCATTCAAGTGTAAGGATACACACCCTTTCTTGTAAGCAAAAATAACTATCTGGAAATATTTCTCTCATGATTGGAATATCTGTCAGAGTATCGACCAAAGTACTAAGAGAAGCAGACAAAAACTGAAAACTGTCTAAAAATTAAAAATTACCAACTTGTATAGCTGTAAATTTTTCAGTATTTTGAGGAATGACTGAAACATTTTCTCCACCAAAGTAAGGCAAAGCCCTGGTGACGAGGTGCCCATCATAATTTTTTTAATTATGCATATATATCGGAAGTGTACCTTTAAATTGGTACTGGAGATTACACTTAACGTGGGCGGCTCCCATGTATTTTCCGTTCAAATGGCAATGATCTTGAACTTTAATATCGTTAGATTTGAATTTCTTTTCACAAATGTGACAATGAGTAGCCTTGCAAAAGTCATTGATCCAAATAGGATCGGGTACCAAAGGAACTATTGTTTTTTTTATTTTCTTTGTTTCCTCATAAACCATTTCCAACTGGGAAAAGAAATTCTCTACACAATCGTTCCCTCTATAACTCCATGTTTATAAACAGTTCCATCGTACGCAATGACTACGAAAGAATAGCCACATGGTATATGCAAATTAGTTTTAAGGGTGAATGAAAGTGAAGGGTCAGGCTTTCGTGTACTAAATTTCGGCAATATAGACTCGGAATCTGCGTACACGACGTAAGGACAAGGCAATTGTCGGTCATATCTCGTAAACTGCATGTAGGAATTTGAAACTGGCATTTTTACATGTTGAGGACTAAAAGTTCGACATAACTCGAGGTGGACGTTTAAGTTATACTTGGTACGAAAATGAGACATATAATAATGACACACATACCTATTACTGTTTGAATGAATCAGTTTGTTGAAATTCTTTATCCAACAGTAATGTTTGCCATTTACAAGTAACAATTTAACTTCAGGATAATTAATACTTTTACTCAAGTAAATAGGAAACACATTTTTGTCCTCATAACCATATAAAAATATTGCTAAGTGATTTAGAGTTTCAAATTTTCCAATTTCACTATTTTTCCAATGTCACTAACTGGAGTTGGATACGTAAGTCCACTCAGATTCAGTTTACCTTCATATTTGACATAGTGACTCATTCTATTAGCCTTTTTACTCCCAGGATGGAGACCAGCGAGCACTGCGTATACGAAACATTTGTTGTCAGAACACTTAACGTTTACAACCGCTTGTTTATCGATAAAAAACTTGTCCAAGAGGTTCGTTCCACACCCACCACTCAACGTTACATATCTACCAACGTGTACGTCACCTCTAGCTATGCATTTCACGATCCACCCTGAGCCATGCTTTTGTAAATAGTCTAACTGTTCTAAGATTTTTTCTATAGCACTGGTTATTTCATTTAATAAAAATTCGAGTGAAATATGGACCTAGTAGTACTGCATAGATACACCGGCATACTTTCAGTTTCACTATCATATCGAATTTTCTCCAAAGTAACACTGATAAAATTAAAATTTAAATTGACTTAATTCACAGAGAAGCGTCCTGATTCAGGACGCTGGGTGTCCACTCATATTCATTAAATATTCACGAACATCACGAGTGTCTGTAGGAACGGTGTAAGCATAGCGTCTAAAAAAACGTTTGAAGGCAGACGGAAACGGAAACGAAATGGAAACGAAGATGGTAGTGAAGGTTGAGTGGTGGAGGTGGTAGTACTACACTTGTTGTGTGTTCATTATTCAGTGGAAAGTACGTTTCTTTTCTCGTCTATTTCCATCAAAGCTTCTTTTTCAGCTAAAAACACTACAGTTACGTTTTGTGCCAAGTCTTGAGAAAAAGAAAGCTATAAATGAACGATACCGTTGTTAACCAATGACACGTGACTGTTATCATTCGAGTTCGAATCGGCTGTAAGGTCGAAGCAAAAGAGTGTATGACCACTAGTCTTGTATTCACCGTAAGTTATACCATTAGCGATGTTATGATATTGAATACCTAAACCATCGTACACCGACATGAACACATTTACATATTTGTTATCGGGAAAATTACAAGTTAACTGTTTAGAATTGTGGGTTACACCATCCACAGAAAGTGTTAAAGATGACAAATTAAAAGGCTCGAAGAAAAATGGATCGTTGGCGAACACACCCATGAAGCCTGCATGTTTCACTAGTCCTATCGTGACTCGCTATCGCTACCATTAAACACATTGTCAATAGTAGCACTTCGTGAACCTTGCGTAAGAGTATGGCTCTTGAATATTGTTTTTTTTTTTATGGATATTTTGCGCTAGAAACAGCCAGAGTTTTAGCATGAGCTAGGAGGATAGAAGGGGTGGGGGTGACTTTACGTATGTAGAGAGCGACTTCTAAAGGTACTATAGTTGGATTTGTTGAGCTTGAACTCCAGCATTGGTCAAGTACAAGTGAAATTCTGGTCTTTGAGGCATAAATTTAAACTTCAGTTCGGTGTTGTTCAAAATAAGGTTGGACTGGTTCACTAAATCGTGACTAACACGTCCTAAAAGTTCCCCCTCAGCACTAGCTTGAATTCTCGATGCGGCTGTCCCCCAACCCGACGATTCCAACTGACTCACTTTCACGTGTGGATTGTAGCTCATTAAATTTTGTAAATAGGCCTTATAACCGTAATTATCGTTAGTACCAGTTGGTAATTTTCCGTTCAAACTTATATCTACTTGAGCAAACATTGCGTGTAGCCACATATTTATCGGTATGATGTTAGCACTATCTGCAGCGACATAATTTTCTCCATCATTTTGTCACGTCAGTGCGTGGGTTCTACTACATGGGACTCACCATGATGTTTGAGATTCGTTGCCAGCTCCAGATTTTCCATCGGCTGCTATGAGCTTTAAACTCTGTGGGCCTTGGTTGTTGTTTGTTGTCTGTTATTGTTTAATTTCTCGTTTAGTTTTTATTTTATGTAATATTTTTAATCCCACTCACTGTTAGTACTTGATCTTAAATTTATAATAATGAACTGTGTTCATTTTACATTTTACTTTTTGCCTGTTATTTGTGCTGCATACTTTTGCCGCTAGTAAAGGTGATCGCACTGAATTCGTCGCCATCAACATGGAAGGTCAGAAATTGGTCGGCCAGCGTTTGCGACTGACGCTGAATGTTGGGTGAGAGTTGATAACACCAGTTTACGGGCTGAAGATTAACCTTCAGTAATGTTTGTTTTCATTATATTTGTTCACTGAAGTTAGTTTGGTCGACTGCTATAATTCCAATGTTGGGTCTACGTGACGTCGCCGTAACCTTGTCCGAGGTCACTACTGAAATTGCCGGTCGGCGTCGCTATTCATTTTCCGTGGCGGTATCACCAAGCTTCTAATGCCATTCCGACGTCCATCTTCATTCACCTAAAAAGGTAATGTGTAACTCTAACGATTAATCTCAGTCCAGCTGTTCTGTGACCTTAAGAGAGTGATTTTCATCGTACTGTGTGGATTTAGTGAGTGCCGTTGACCGTGAAGCCATTGCGAAACAAATATCTATCACCCGTGAACTGTGTTACCTAGCCCATTTATCTCTAATTAACTGTTTTAATTCTGTGTAACCGTGAATTGATTGTAACTTGTAAGACGGTTGGGGGCTGTTACATGCGAATACCTGCCACTATAGTTTTCATGCCGAATGTTAAGAGTAAAGAGGCGTTGCCTCATTCAAGTACTTGTTTTGGGCAGTGTTTATACTAA
Source organism: Lithobius niger (assembly GCA_023313725.1). NCBI lineage: Eukaryota > Metazoa > Arthropoda > Chilopoda > Lithobiomorpha > Lithobiidae > Lithobius > Lithobius niger. The sequence goes on from JAHWFP010227044.1 coordinate 28,490, forward strand.
ATGGAGCTGGTCTCAATTTTGCCTATATAGGCTAATCCATATGATCAAATGCTGTGCATTATTATTAGCTGACAGGAGTGTCGTAAAGTTTAATACCCACTAAAGCGTGATGTGGTTACGTCTATTTTTTTCATGTTATCGATGATGTTACATTAAAATCAGGTTGTGTTTATTTAGCTAGTGGTTTCCGTTTTGGTGCTTGACTTTATCCTAACCTAATCCATAACATTGCCACTCCCGAACCTCCGACCTCTCGTATTTCCCCACCCCCACCCCTAGACAGCCATAACCTTCCCCCCCCCAAATATCACCACAAAGTGGGGGTTTCTTTTCCTTTGCATGTGGTTTTTTTTTTCTTCTCTTCCCTATAACCTACAATTAATTGACGTTTTGTTGGAATCGTCGTGATGTAAAAAAAAAGGGGAATTTTCAAAAGTTAGGTGTTTGAACAAAAAAAAAAGGAATTTTGTTTTTCGCTAATTTTTGGTAACTTGTATTTCTTACGTTTGTTTTTGGTCTCGAATTTTTTCTGGCTTTGGTGTTTAGAAGAGTTAGTAGCGGTGATGTGAATTTAAGATTTTTTTGTTGATTTTTCATTTGTTTACTACGGAAGCTGCTTGGTAAATGAACGTCGCCTGGTTTGTGATCTTGTTTGAGAAATTAGGGATACGTTTTTGATTTTCTGTGTTGTGACTTGAGTTACAGTCAGCAAATATTTGTGATTTAGGAAATTTCCACTATTTTTTTTTCAATGATATTATTGGATTACTTTTGCTTCAACTTTTGAATAAGCCTCCTAATTAAGCATGATTGACCCTGTTCGTTGTAGTAATTGTTTACCCTAGTAATTTTCTATTTTGCGTTCTACGTTTTAGCTTACCGTGCCCAAATTTCTTATTGTTATTGTTTAACAATATTTTTTTTTGTACTATTTAGCTTTGGTGTTTTGAATTGCATTTTGTCTAATTCTCGTGATTTTTTTTTCTTGCATTCATGATGGCTGATGCTTCTCCTGCTGCTGGGGACGAATCTCGGGTATCACACACAGGTGATAGTTCTCTTGTTAATGAGGCAGAAGATATTTTGGGTAGGTTGAACTTCACTAATGTTACCTTAAGACGTGGTAGAAACATGAGGTCTACAGGTAATTTTCTGGATTATTCCAGGGAGAATTTCAGTTCTTTGTCGTTTTCTGATAATGGAAATGACATGGGTGTCAGCTCTGCGTTATCAAGGTTAAATCGCTTGTCACAGCAAGCTAGTGATCGTTCTCTTTCCCCTACTCGCGCCAACCCTAACAATCATGTCGAGTCTGGGTCGGCTCCTGGAAACCATGGTACTTGGACCGATGAAGGTATTCGAGTTACCGGTACTGGGTCAGATTGCGTAAATACTGGTGATAAGGCTGATCATGGAATCAGTAATGTTGGTAATGCGTTAATGCATTTAGTGATTTATTTAATAGAAATGTTAGCTCTACTAATAGAAATCCTCCCATTTCACAAGTTTTTGTACCCAATGCTGGTAATAATTTTGTTAGCGGTCTTAGTGCTGCTAATAGTGATCAAGTGTTTGGTAACCAAGGTGTTAATAACTTAACGATTTCTAGAAGTGAGTAAGATGATCTTGTCTCATTTAAAGCGTAATGGCAAAACAAACAGCTTTTGGAAAAATCTTGTAGCTATGAAAGTAGAGATGTTCCTAGAAGTTGGATTCCAAAGGTTTCATTAAGGAAATTTTCTGGAAATGAAGAGGATTTTTCTGCCTCGGATTTTATTCGAGAATGTCGTAATATTATGCAAACTTTGTCCATGCCTTCAGATGTTTTTTTGAGAACATGGGTTCCTGCGCATTTGGTAGGACAGGCTTTGCGCTGGTGGGAGAACGAAGGAATCTCGGTAGACTGGTCCCATTTCGAACGAAGTTTCAGGCTTAAGTTTAGGAATACTAATTTACAAGAGTGTATCTTTGACAAGATTTTCTCAAGGCGACATGTAATGTCTGAATCTGTTGAAGATTATTGTAACGAGTTGATAACTTTAAATGACCGCTTAGAGGATTCCTTAGGAGAGAAGGATTTAGTGCGTCTTGCATTCTCTAATATGGCTCCTGGTTTGAGAGCGATGATGTCTGTTCAAAACTTTCGTAATGTTCCTGAACGAAGGGATCTCGCCACATGTACGCAGAGGCATATGTGGAGCGCCATGAAAGAGGACAGATCTACTGGTAATTTTGGTATTGATTTGAGCAGTGGTTCTGGCTCTAATAAGCAACCTAGTGTTGTCAAGGGTGTTGACACCAGTAACATTAAACAAGTAACTAAACATAGTGGTAACTGTAATCAGCCTTCAACTTCTAATGTTCGTCCTACAGTCATATGTTGGCGTTGTCAAGGCGAGGGCCATGTTTCTAGGTTTTGCACTGCTCCTTCTCCTGTGAGTAATCCTAGTAATTCGGGAAACTAGCTTCTTCCTCCGCAATGGGTCCGGTTGCGGTGGACAAAGATGTGAGGACCTATGTTCTTGACACCTCGCTACTACCTTCTATTGGTCCTAAACCTTTGCTGCCTTTGACCACTGTCCATTGTGTCTACTGTCATTTGGGATTCTGGTAGCGTGTATTCTCTTGTATCACTGGAATTTATTAATTCTTTGAGTGATGATGTTGTGATTAAGCCTTTACCTTTACAGTTGGTCACAGCAGGTGGTGACATTATTGTAACTAAGGGTAGGGTGTCTTTAGACATTGATTTACCAGGTAAAACTTTCCGTCATTCATTCGATGTTTGTGATGGTCTTCCTGGACGTTTCATTCTTGGAACGGATCTCCTTATGAGAGCTCGGGTGGAACTGAATTTTATTGAAGGAACTTGGTGGTATGCAGATTTGCCTAGACTTAAGTATAAGTTTTTGAGTAGGCTCGTGGACACTCCTGTTTGCACTTTTGTCGATACTCGTCCGAGATGGGAGAGTATTATCGAGCGATCAATGTTAAGTGTTGATTAAGAAGTTCAAAATGGGCGACATTTTCTCCAAACACCCGTCCGTGTTCCGTGATAAACCTGGCTGCTGTTCCACCGCTATGATGCACATCGACCTCACCCATAACAGACCCATCTACAACAAACCCTTTTCGGCAAACCCCTCCAAATTAAAACAACTTCATGAGGTCATTCAAAAGCTGTTGTCTGAAGGTCGTATTGAGCCTTCCATTAGTCCATATTCTAGCCCGTGTTTCTGAAAACCAAAACCTAACGGGGACCTTAGATTTCTCATTGATTACAGAGCGGTTAACGGTGCTACTGTGGCCGACGCGTATCCGTTACCTCCAATTGACTTAATCTTGTCTCAATTTGGTACTCCAATGTATATAACCACCATCGACTTGCGATCTGCTTACCACCAGATTCCTTTGGATGAATCCTCACGTCCCATTGCTGCTTTTAGTATCCCAGGCGCCCATTATCAGGCGAAATTTATGATGTTTGGTCTTAAGAACTCATCGAAGGTTTTCCAACGGATGATCGATGAGCTGATGAGAACGACTGAATTCTTGGCATTATTTCAATACCAAGATGATATGGTCCTGGTCAGCTCCGATCTGGAAGAACATATGAGAAAACTTGACTTTGTCCTTGGTAGACTTGCTTTCGCTAACTTGACTGTGAACATCGATAAGTTTTTTTTATGTCGTAGCGAAACTCGTATTTTGGGTTTCATTTTATCTGACAACGGAATTTTGCCAGACCCTGTTAAGGTAGAAGCCATTGTTAATCTTAAAACTCCTACCAGATTGAAGGAGTTGAGAGCTTTTCTCGGCATGACGGGTTTCTTCAGACGGTATGTGCAACCTTACTCTTTGCATGCTAAACCTCTTTTCGAACTTCTGAATCGTCTAAGAAGTGGCTTTGGTCTGAGGAATGTGATAGAGCGTTTAACTTGTTGAAATCTAAGTTAACCTCTGCGCCTATTTTGGCTCAACCAGATTTCTCGCGTCCTATCGTTATTCGTTGCAATAGCTCCAGTTTTGGTCTTGGGGCGATACTTTCTCAGGATGGCATGAATGGGCCAAGGGTCATTTGTTTTGCTAGTCGTGCCTTGCGTGAAAATGAAAAGAAATTTTCCGTCGTGGAACGTGAAGCTTTAGCTGTTCTATGGTCCGTTGAACTGTTTCGACCATATGTTGAGAGCAACAAGTTTCTTGTCATCACCGATCACAAATCGCTTGAGTGGCTTCGATCCGCCAGGGATCCAACTGGAAGATTGTCAAGGTGGGCTCTTCGTCTTGCTGCGTATGATTTTGACACCAAGTACAGGTCTGGTGCCACAAACATCGTTGCTGATTGCTTGTCAAGACAGATTCTCCTTGCTACCACCGGTATTTTGGGAAGCGGAATGGAAGAGGAAGTCAAGGCTGCTCAACTTATCAATCCTGTTTTGAAGCTCGTTCGTGACTTTCTTACTGATGGTACACCTTTTCCTATTTCTGCCCTTGGACGTAGAGCTCGACGGATTTCCTACGGGGCCGCCATCGTTGGTGGTCTCGTCGGTCGTTACTTTCCTGACAAGATTGATGGGAAGCGTTTTTGTATCCTGATTCCTCCTCCGGAAAGGACAAGACTCATTGTTCAAGTTCATCTGGGTATTGCCACTGCTCATCTGGGAGTTGCTCGCACCGTTCAACATCTGCAGAAGTTCTGTTCCTGGTTTGGCATGGCTCGCGACGTTGCGGCTTTCATCCGTCATTGCCACACTTGTGAAATGTGCAAATCTGACCACACTGGAAGGAAGGGAGCCATGGGTGCTGCACCCATACCTCAACTACCGGGTGATGTATTATGTATGGACATCAGCGGTCCTTTTCCTCGCAGTAACAAGGGGAACAAGTTTCTTCTCATCCTCATCGACCCTCTTACGAAGTGGCCCGAAGTCTTTGCCATGAAGGATGCGAGAGCTGAAACTGTTGCTGAGATACTTGCAAGAGAAGTCTTTTCGAGATATGGCTGCTGCAAACGTCTTTTGAGTGACAATGGGAAATCTTTCCTCAACTCCGTCATGTGTTCTTTGGCGAGGATTTATAACATCAAGCAAGTTTTCCTATCGTACTACTCTCCGCAAGGCAATCATGCGGAACGTGCTATTGGCTCTATCAAGTCATTAGTAAGGACAAGACTCGGTATCTCGCAGAAGAAGTGGGACGTCGATTTGCAGTTTATCGCTATGGAGCTTCGTTCATCTGTTTCTCGTTCGACTGGCTTCACTCCATCGATGTTACACTACGGAAGAGAAATGAGACTCCCAGGTACTCTAGACCCTCTTCTTACTCACGACCTCACGAAGAAGACTGCGGATTGGGCTGTTAAACTGTCAACTCGTTTGAAGGATGCCATTTCTCTTGCTAGAGATGCTTTGAGGGAACGTCAAGATGTTCACCGAGCAAATGATGATCAACATCGAAAGCCCTTTGAATTCAAGGTTGGAGACGAAGTCTTGTGTAAGGCGCATTTCCACTCTTCGAAGGTGAAATCGTTTGCAGCCAAACTGGCGCCTCGTTGGACAGGTCCTTATGTCATCGTTGAGAAAGTGACGCCCCTAACGTATCGTTTGCAGGATCCCGTCAAGTCGAGGCATCTGAAAGGTACTTTTTATCTCACCCAGCTCAAGCCATTTCGTCGTTAATGTCTTGTCTTGCCTTTTTCCTTGGTTACTCTATGGTTTGGACTCATTTTTGCTTGTTTTCTCACCCCCCCCCCCTCTTGTTTTATTTTATTTTTGTTTGTGCTTTATTCCCCCTATAGCTGGGTTGAGTTGCGTCCTCCCGAAATCGAGCCTTTTTGAAGCTAGGGAACAGGGTTTAGAGGGACTTGCTTCCTCTTTTGCTATGTGCTGAGCTGCGGAGATCCGGTGTCCTCATGGTCCTTTTTCCTTATCCGGCTTTCTACTCGGATTGGTCTACGCCTACTGCTTGGTGTGGTCGCTTTCCTTTAAACCTCCTGTGAACCACTCTTGGCTGGGCTTGTTTTGAGTAGTTGGCTTGGCTGAGATGTACCCAAGAGGATGGCACTGAGTAGTAGTTAGGCCCATAGTTGAGGAAGGGTCTTTGCTTAAGTCTTGTTATGTTTGGTTCTTTGATTATTGTTTTCTTCTTTTCTTCTTTATTTTGTGCTTTTTGTTCCCAATCTGTCTTCCTACCCCTTGTTCTCCTGGTGTGAATGAGTGGTGGTAAATGTTTGGTGTCATTGTGAGCATGTGGTCTCGTATTGATAGTGTCAATGTTGGGTTCTCGTACTGGTATGGTATCGTCTGGTTGATAGCTACTTGTCTATCTCTTTTTCACTTTTGTCCTCCATTAAGCCCTATGCCAGGTCCCTCTTTTTTCCCCCTCTTCTACTGTCGTCTTAACTTTCAGTAAGATAGCCCAAGGGTGTGATTGCGGTCCACGTCCCCTGATGTCACCTTCGATTTTCTTGCTTGATAGTTGGTGTTTCTTGTACGTCTTGTCATATGATTTTTCTTTTTCCCCCATTTTTCGTTCCTTTGTGGCTGTTTGTTTCGCCTGTACCGTTGTTCATTGTTCTTTGTTTTGGCTTGTGTCGCTTGAGATGGACTGTCCGGTGGTGCTTCTGTTATTTTGGTCAGTGTGGGTCAAGGCAATAACCGTGTTGTAACTTTAATCTTGTATAATTATCGTGAATGCTCGACTGATTTTTTTTGTACTTGTTTATGTTGTCATTGATAATTTGCTATTTATTTATTAACGCTCTTGGTAAGTACCCTCGGTTGATGTTCGACTTTTTCTTGGTCACACTGGGTTACAGAGTTCACTGCAATTTAACCGAAGTCTTGATGTGTTTTCTGGGTTAAATCCCTATTATTTGTTTTGTCCGTCCTGAACTCGACTTGATTGTTGGAGGTTTGGTTGAGTGCCCCGCGTTTATTGTGGTCAATTTGTCCCACAATTCATTTAGCACGTAAAGCTTTCTCTTGTTGAGATTAAGTGGGTTTGTCGACTGAGGTTTTCCTTAACTTTTTCTCCTCCACGTGTGTAACTATTGCTTTTCTTGTAATACTTAACGTAAGTTTGTGTTTACCTTCGCTCTACAAACGTGTTGCTCTGAATTCTTCCCGGGATGAAAAGGAAAGGTGAGGACACCTTTTTTTGCAGCGAGGGGGGCTTCTGTCGCATCAATGTGTGGGTTCTACTACATAGGACTCACCATGATGTTCGAGATTCGTTGCCAGCTCCAGATTTTCCATCGGCTGCTATGAGCTTTAAACTCTGTGGGCTTTGGTTGTTGTTTGTTGTCTGTTATTGTTTAATTTCTCGTTTAGTTTTTATTTTATGTAATATTTTAATTTTAATTTTTATTTTATGTAATATTTTTAATCCCACTCACTGTTAGTACTTGATCTTAAATTTATAATAATGAACTGTGTTCATTTTACATTTTACTTTTTGCCTGTTATTTGTGCTGCATACTTTTGCCGCTAGTAAAGGTGATAGCACTGAATTCGTCGCCATCAACATGGAAGGTCAGAAATTGGTCGGCCAGCGTTTGCGACTGACGCTGAATGTTGGGTGAGAGTTGATAACACCAGTTTACGGGCTGAAGATTAACCTTCAGTAATGTTTGTTT
>JAHWFP010227045.1:0-48904 GCA_023313725.1 Lithobius niger
AAAAAAAATACATGACGAAACACATTGCTCTCAATTTGAATTTATTTCCTTACTGTGTAATCACTGTTCAGTCGTACAATAAAAACGTGTACTATTGTCATCATGATTATTAAGCTTTATGTCAGCATAGTTCAAGAGCAAAACATTTATATGAAGCCCTTTAATGAACTGAGTGACCTAAAATGACAGTAGTAACTTAAAAACTTAAAAACAATCGATTCAACCGAAGGGTGCAATAGAAAGTGGCTCGGTGTACGTTTTTAATATTCTACTAGCGGAGTCGCTCGCTTCGCCTCGCTCATTCCGTGTCGTCTCGCTACGCTCGAGGAGCTTTCTTGCTTTCTTGAAATTGACGGTGGCTCGGTGCATGTTTTTAATGTTCTATGTTATGTGGATGTGTTTCTTTTTTAATTATTTTCTCTTTTGGTGAGACCGGTAGAGGGGTCCGTGAATTCGTCACCAAGACTGGACTGAACTGATTTTTAACCTCAGTTCTCTGCCAGAAATTGATCTCCCTTGATACTCGATATGCCATTTTATGCGTTACTATAGTTGAATCTATATAACAAAGATCGTTTTGTTGGTTTGTGCGTGTGTGTCGCCATATTACCGAGATTCCCACTCCTTATCTACATAATTAAAATCATACGATGTGCGTGCGTGCGTGCGTGCGTGCGTGTTTGTACCTCTACTCCTCCGGAACCAAAGCACCTACAAAGATGGGAGTAGGACCAAACGAATGATAATTAAATTTCGCTTTTAATAGGCCTATTTTCATCGCTGTAACTTGATATTATCACCCTCAAATAAGCGAAAGAACCTGAAAAGCTAACGTCAAAGTTTTTTTTAACCCTCTCCATGTTCGTTCATGACGTCATAGTTTGTTCATGATAACCTCCTCGAGCGAAGCGAGTTGATATGGAAAAGGATGCACAGACGACGTATTTTGCAACACACCACATACAAATCTTAAAATTGGTTTTGTATTAACCAATGAATTGATGAATTGATGCATGGAAAAATCAAAACAATAGATTTGGTTTTAAAAGGGTGTCAAACATTCGTGTTTCTGAAGGACGGAGGCGCGTGGATTGAAAGAGCAAAGCGAGAGATTTCAACATAAAATAAACCTTTTCAATGTGTGTCTCGCTTTGCTCTATCGTAGGAGCATCGTAGGAGATTACATCTGACGTTCTGCAGATGTTTCTCCAAGTGAGGGATCATCAGAAATTGAAGTGATAAGACGCCCATGTAAGAATCTGTACTGAGCAGGACGTAAAGAACAATATTCTTAAAATAAGTAAAACAAGAAAACCCATATAAAGTGTATACCAACACAAATTACAAGTGATGTGTGGTTCTTGGTGGTTACATTGATTCAGTCACGTTTCTGAGGAAATGTTTGCGCTGATTGAGTGACCGAAGCGAACGAATATCAGCGTTTGTCATGGGAAACGGCACTTTTCTGATAAATTACTTGATCTTTTTGCTTGCCGCCTTGGACGTAAAAATTAATATTGACCCTCTCTCGAGGTAACCGATACTATACACTCTTAAAATTTACTTGATCGTTTTTTATGTGGAAGGTCTGTCTGTATCGTAAGTGTTGCATCAAGAAATGTCCTCGAGCGCAGCGAGACGACGCGGAATGAGCGAGCGAAGCGTGCGACTCCGCGAATTCTATCGAAGACCGCAGTTCCGCAGTGGGAATCTCGATAATCCTTATTCTATTGAAGTCTACGGTGGGAATCTCGATAATCTTAATGCTTTTATTTTGTTATATGTCTGTCAAAGGGAATTGTCTGTATAAGTAATGATTCGAACTGCGTTTTCAACAAAGAGGCTCAGTACAGATGACGTCATGTTTTTTTTCCAGTCCACACTATTTTCGTGCAAACGGGATCTAGACCTCTATGTCTCTTAACTCTGGATCTAACTAATTCTAATGAAAGTTTTGCCTACTGCTAATGGTAAATCACAGTTTTTTCATGCAAACGGGAAATCACGACACTGCTCTATTAAACCAGCCATATAATACGGGAGGGGGGGGTGTCTTAGTACTTAATATTTTGGTAAATAAGTAGACAAAAATCGCTGTAAAAAATATAAAGAAAAATAGGAAATAAGCCATCAGAGAAAATCGTCTACTAGAATAACGTATTACAGTACTTACGTTTGTAGACTTACGTTTCATTCAAATGACGTGAGCCGGATTTGAACCGGCGCACCAGTCCCGTCACCAGATCACTGCCACACCGCCTTTAACGATACGGCCACGTATCCACTAGCATTCAGATAACTTAAACCCCTTTGCTAAGATTACAACTGTTACCAGGAGCATTGGACCATAAGTAAGTTTTGTAAAAGTGGATTACTGCACTACGTTATTCCATACTGCATGATTTTCGCTAATTGCTTGTTTCCAATTTTCCTTTAAATTATCTCAGCGATTTATGCCTATTTATTTTTCCTACATTTAGCCTTATGAGTCCATGGTTATGATTTGTGTTCCCTCTCCATTGACTATGACCAAGAACATTCGGTCGAATGGAGTCCAGGTCACAGTTGTAATCGTAATAACGGGTTCAGTGAGTTATATTTATGACAGTGGACTAGCGGCCGTATCGGTAAAAATGGAACGGCAGTGACTTGGTGATGGACTAATTCATCGGTTCGAATCCGGGTCACGGCACCTGAATGAAACGTGCATAACGGTGACTTACTAGACTACGTTATTCTAGTGTGATTTTTCCCTAGATTTCCAATTTTCCTTAATTTTGTGATTGCGTTAAATAATTACTCCAAAATGCAATATTAAAAGTGAAAAATGCTATAGGAAATAATATTCGGGCAATTCCATCAATAAAGTTGGTGTGGGCAGGACAAAGAAATAATAAAATGTCGGGCACCTTCCAATGATGTTTTTTTTTCTGATTTGTAAGGGCACCGGTTCAATCTTGAAAAAAAAAAAACGCTTGTATTAGTGGAGAGTACTGGGAAAAACCAATAGAAAAGAAAATGTATTGTTAGTGCATACGTTTTAACAATTTTACATCAAAGACTACTTACTAGACATAATGGATGCAAAAACCATGCCCGCAGTATAAGCACTGCAATCAGATAGGGTCTATCTCACGTGTCAGAGGTATTGGTTGCGAGTCTGACATCAGCTAACCCTGAAATTTTCGGGAGAGAACGGACCCTGTGGTGTCGAATGCTCACACCGATAGTGGCCAGTAAAAGCACCTATAAAAATTGCCTAAGGAAAATTGTCCTTTTCGACTTCTGGCACTGTGGAATCCTTTGGGAGTGCATGAAACCTCCAGAGTGTACTTGCAAAAAGACAAATATATGCAATTAAAAAGAAAACACATTCTCTTTCAAAAAAAGCCGCTTACGGTGGCGAAGTAGTGATCCCTGTCCTTCCCCTTGAAAACCCAAGGCCGTAAGCTGCACATGGAGTCAAATTCCTCAGTTCATCACTGTTTAGCAACAGGTACCTCACCCCGTAGACTAACTACAAAGCACACCCCGTAGACTAAGTACAAGGCACACCCCGTTAACTAACTACCGGGCACACTCCGTAGACTAACTACAAGGCACACGCCGTAGACAAAACTACAAGGCACACCCCGTAGACTAACTACAAGGCGCACCCCGTAGACTAACTACAAAGCACACCCCGTAGACTAACTAGAAGGCACACCCGGTAGACTAGCTACAGGGCACACCCCAGCACTAGACAAAGTACACATTTTGTTTGCTGAAAAACACACTAGGGCCAGAATCAATCTTGAATCCTTGGTTACTGTAACAATCAACCCCCAGTGCACAACCATTTAATACCTGACAATAAATATATTAAGGAATACTTCCCCGTTATTGATGCCCTTAAACTAAATAAGTTTGTGAGAAAAGAAAATTAAAAAATGCAAAACAACCCCCAGTAGCAGACTTGACGTGAAACCCACGTGGTACTGAGTTTCGCATGAACCGTGTCTTTCGCGCTTAGGTTTCCAAGGGAAAGGGCAGGGATCACTGCTTCGCCCCCGTATTCGCGTTTTTTGAAAGGGAATATGTGTGGGGTTTTCTTTTTAATCTTACATTTAATCTTACAACGACCCCCGGAAGGGGAACAATGAAAACGTGCGTGTGTGTCAATTCTTTGGCTTGAAGGTTAAACTGGGATATTGTTGCCCTGAAAAGAAGTTGAAATTGGCACATTGTTGCCTCGACTAACAATATGCTCTAACAATTATCCTTCTAACTAAACACCGTAGTAATCTCAAGGGCAAATATTACATGACGTCATGCACACGGTACGCATCACTTAAGCCACAGCGAAAGACTGGGAGTGGGGACGGAACCGCGTGCCAGTGAATGGACGATCGTGCGTATGTAGTCGAACATGGTCGATCGGATAGATGGCTGGCTTCAGATGGGAGAGGTAGGGAGGTACCTCAGTCAGCATCGTCTAGTTATGTACCATTACTTCATGTTTAAAATTCAGACATCTGTCCTTGCTTAGGAAGATGCAAACACAACACACATGAATATACACGTTTAGTGGTATAACCACTAAGTCATTTAGACACAAAAATACCATTGCCTGGAGTCACTTACCTTGTAGATCTGGTGAACGAGCTGTTTACAGTGAAAATGAAAGTAGGGAGGTTTCCTAGTTCAAATACTCGGGTTTTCCACTTGATACTAGCAACGAAATTACATATTATTGCCATGTATTGGTATGACTGCATGCATTTAACAACTCTTTTATCAATTGAGCAAGACTAACAATGGAATTATATCTTATTGTCATGGATTGATAGAACTGCACACATTTATCTATTGAGCTATGGTATAATTTCGCCACAAATAACACCATTGCTCGGGGTCACTCGTCTTATAGTGCAGGTGAACGAGATGTCTACAGTGAGAATGAAAGTAGGGAGGTTTCCTAGTTCGAATGCTCGGGTTTGCTGCTTGAGACTAACGACGAAATTACGTCTTATTGTCATGGATCGATCGGATTGCATGCTTTTAACAACTCTTCTATCCCAGGTGCAGCCACGACCGACTACTTCATGGTTGCGGGCGGGAACCACGCGACAGTGAACGGACGATCGTGCATATGTAGTCCTCTGCTCTGATACGATAATCTTGTAGTTAAGGTGTCCAAAGGTTAATACTGTAAAATGTAAAACACAATCTATGTACCGTACACTTGATTAATATGTTAATAATACTGTTGGGAGTTGGTAGACCAAGGTTTCCAGAGGTTTCCTCATTCGAATCTTTGGCTTGCCTCTCGCGTATGCATCTTGTAAAATTCTTAGACCAATTTCGTTCTTCTGTTTAAAAGTGGGTCGACTATTAACATGTTTGAACTTTTTTAAAACTTTTTTTTTTAATTTTGTTTCTTTTCGTTTCTTAATATTTTAGCAGCAAGAATTACGCAGTCTGTTGAATTATTTTTTGTTAGGTTTATTTGTTTTATTTTGTGTTTTGCTTTTTTTTCTTCTTTTTTCTGTTCAGCTCAGGCTTTTTTTTAAATTTTTGTTTCACTTTTCTTTTTATCTTAATGACTAGGGTGAGATCATTGAGGAACTGTTCAGTCAAGGGAAACGAAACTTGTGAATAATTTTTGCTCAGCACTGACCATAATTTTTTACCCATTATTGATGGTCTATTTTGGAGAGCTGCTTGCTACGACGATTAGCAGCCATCTATAAAAAAAAACCTAAAACTATTTACTTTCTTCTGTATAAATTGAATCGATCAGTGGACACGTCTCAGCATTTTTTTTATTTCTTTTCTTTTTCTTCGTCCAAGGAGGCAATGATAAGCGTGGTTTTCTACGTCATCTAACCTTTCGACTTCTTTGGGTGGAGTCAACGCTGTTGCCAAGAAATACACAACCAGCCAGATCACGTTTCCTTTGGGTGTAAATAGATTCGCTTGAAACAAAAAGAATAAAAGTAAAGGAATTGTTGCGTGTCTGGTCATGACCGTACCTAACAGAATTTGAAAAAAGTTGTGACCGGTGAGTCTATTACGAGATCAGAATAAAATGAAAATAATAATAATAAATAAATGAACTCTTGCAAGTCTGGACATGTCAGATAGACATAAACATACCGGGCTAGTCCATTACGCCGTGGAGGTAAGACAGGTAATACACTAGCGCACTATTAAAAACACGTAAAGCACGGAAACACCCCAAGCCATATAATGGGATAGTCCACCCATATATATAAGAGCCAAGTCGGTTGCTGCCAGCACTATATTGCTGCTGTTTGACGAATGAAGTGTTTATGTTGAGGACAAAAAGAAAAAAAAAATTGCCTTTACTAAACGTAGTGAACAAAAAAGACCAGTTGCCTGTGGCTTTGATGTTGTTCCTTTTGGAGTGAGTGGCCTATGAAATAACCTTGAGAGACTACATTTGTGCTTGAGTACTCTTTTATTGATCTTATACATACAATCATGTCCACCAAGACCACCTTTACGTTCATTTACTGTGTTGAGGTGTTCTCCTCCCAACAACGACTGCGAGAGCACCTCCGTTCTCGTCACCCGTCTCAACGTGAGGAGTGTGTGTGTTTTAGTGATGATCTGACTTAAGGCTTGCTCATCGCTTTCGTGTATGGAAGAGTTCGACCACCGTCTGTACGAAATGTCTGTGGCTGAAGAAATCGTTTCTGTGGATCCACTGCAGTTCCTTCTGTCAGTTCGTTTGGCCCTGGAAACATTACTGACCATCTACTTAGATGAATGAGTCAACTGCAAGGCTCAGATCTGCTTGGATACGGAGTTTGTCAGAGACACACCTGTGATTCCAGGGTATTTCTGGTCACGATACTCCGAAGCCTACAACCTCAATGACATTCCCACCCTGCTCGATGAGCTTTTGGTAAGATTCAGGACTCCATTGATGTCTTTGCCGAGCGGGGGAGTGGATGGGTGATTTCCCGCATCAATAATCTTCTGATTAAGGTGGCAAAGTACCGTCCATTGGGTGCTTCGTCATATACTCCTCTCCCCCGGGCTCTCAGAAATAAGTCCAGCACAGTGGTCAACATACAAAATTAAAATGATCATAAATGCTTCTTGTACTCTGTACTGAGTGCGGGTTTGGATTTAACCAGCACTAACCCCGAAGATTACCTGGAATTCGAAGACATGCTTGACACCAGCATGCTATCCTATCCAGTGAAGCAAAGTCAAATTGATAAATTCGAAAAAGCAAACAACCTTTCCATCAACGTTATCGGGTACAGTGATAAAGAGACTCTTCATCCTCTTAGAGTGTCCAAAAACTTTGAAGGACAGCCCATCAATATTCTCTTGTTAACCACAGAGAACGATGATGAGGACGTCTTGAACACTCACTACTGCGCAATTACCAATATTTCAAAATTTCTTCGTCACCAAGGTTCAGGATCTAACGCAAAATTTTATTGTCACAACTGCTTCGCTGGATTTGGAAAGGAATGGTTGCTTATCACTCATCGCAGAGAATGCATTAAACTTAACCCCGCACAATCATTAAAATTCAAGAAACCTGGTAAAAACTTCCTCAACTTTCATCACTTAAGCCGTAAAAATCCCTTCCTCCGTGTTATTTACGCCGACTTTGAGTGTCTCCTTCACCCCATTCATACTGCACATCCCAATCCTTCCAAGAGTTCGACCACCAAGCTTCAACTACACTCACCCTGTAGTTTTAGTTACGTCGTAGTGGGGGTAGATAGTGTGATAATTAAGCACGAATATTACTTGGGAGAAGATGCAGTAAAAATTTTTTTCGAACGCATGGTGGAAGAGGCTGAAAATTACAATGCTCTATTACTTAACGCAAAACCCCTTAACCTCTCTCCAGCCGAGCAGGTCAGCTTCAACCTTAGGTTTATGTGTCATTACTGTGCTAAACCCTTTATCCAAAACCCAAGGGAAAAAGGAGAAAGAAAGGTTAGGGATCATTGTCACGTGAGTGGAAAGTACAGAGGGGCCGCACATTCGAAGTGTAATTTAAGTGCACGCGAACAAAGGACTATCCCCATCGTCTTACATAACCTTGAAGGATACGATATGCACCTCTTGGTAAAAGCTATACACACCTTTCCCGGGAACGTAGACGTCATCGGGCGGAATGCTGAGCGGTTTCAGTCTATGACAACCAAGGTTAAGGTGGTAGGAATAAGTCTTCGCTTTATAGACAGCCTCAACTTCATGAATGCATCGCTCGACACTCTGGTCGGTAACCGCAAGAACACTGGTAGTAAGTTTCCAATCCTCGAGTCAGTGTTGGTTTCCGGTCTAAGATCCCAATGGTTTACTAACGAAACGACTATGACGAAAGCTCTCGAACTCCTAACACAAAAAGGCGTCTTTCCCTAAAGTCTTTCTTCTTTCCCTATTTTTGATAAAGAAGATCTACCCTCAAGGCAGACGTTTTTCTCGGTACTGAAAGATGAAGCGTTAGCGGGGGACGAGTATGTGAAAGCATTAAATCTCTGGCTTAAGATGAGGGTTAAGAAGTTCAGTTCGTATCATGAGATTTACCAGATGACAGACGTGTTTTGATACTTCTAATTACCCATCAGACCACCCCCTTTTCTCCACACGGAACAAACAGGTACTTGGAAAGATAAAGGATGAGATGGCAGGCGTACCCATCTTGGAATTCGTCGGACTTCGATCTAAGATGTATGCCATCAAAACACCAGGACGTCCCTCAATTATGAAAGCTAAGGGGATACAGTCCTCCTATGTCAAGAAAGAGCTGTTATTCGATGACTATAAATCTGCTCTAACATCATCAAAACCCGTACAGAAGGGGATCCGGGCAAAAATAGCCAGCACCAGTCATGAACTGAACACGGTAAAAGTTACCAAGTCCCTCCTCTCACCCTTTGATGACAAGCGTTTTGTGCTAGATGATGGTGAGCAAACTCTAGCGATTGGTCACCACAATACGAATAGTTGGGAAGAGTATGATGATGATTTCAATTCAAATGTGGACATTATCAGTGACGAGGAGGGTGAAGAAAAAGTCAACATTGCTCTCGAAGCCTTAGAACTGAACAAATCGAGTGAGGCGAAGAAGGATGAAGAAAATAAGAAAGCGGCTCGTAGACTCGATCTGTTGGTGAATAGGGATCGAATACTGGAGGAGAGAAAAGTGAGAAAGCGAAAGTTGGAAAGAGAGAGAATGTCCTCATTGCAGCCGGAACAAAAGAAATCGAAACTGGAGAAAGATGCAGCTAACAAGAGAAAAGTGCGCTCGGAAGAGACAGAAGCGCAGCGAGTAGAAAAGTTACGAAAAGATGCTGCATGTACTAGAAAAGCTCGTTCGAACAAAATAGTTGCACAACGCAAAAGACGATTAGGCTAACAAGAAAAGCTGCTGCAAAAAAAACAAAGACGCAGAACGAGACAGAAGAAGAAAAGAAAGCAAGACTAGAAAAAAAGACGAGCTAGCAAATCAAAAAACACTTGACATGTTCATCTGTAGCTGCAAAGAGAGCTCTGTCAGAGGAAAAGAAAGCAGATCGTGTTTAGTATTTTACAGAATAGACTGTCCCTTACAGTGGTTGATTTGAATAGATAGGTATTTGATAGTGGGGTAGATTCTTTTTGCTACGAACATTACAAAATAGGAGATAATATTGATGAATAAAAAAATGTTTTGTTTGCTTTCTTTGGTATGTATTGTCATCTGTAAAAGTTGAAAAAAGTTGAAAAAAGTTGAAAAATTGTGAAAGTTGTCATCTGTAAAAATCTGTATGTATTCTCATCTGTAAAAGTTGCGTGGTCCCCATCATCCACCTGTCTGTGGTTCTTACATTCCATACCACACCTGTGCTTCCCTCTTGGTGGGAGGTGTCTGTCTCTGCCATAATCGTATATACCTACTACTTATTGCACTAGATAATGACGAGGCACTGCAGTGCTATGATTCAGGACGACGGTCCTGGATTCTAAAGTGCTACACTGACTCTTATCCATTCAGTAACTATACTTGGGATCATTACCCAACCATCACTTTGGGCCATGAACATCAACTTCACCACGTCACACTAATAACATTGGTCCTCAGTCATTCTTTGGACCAAGCTGTCGACGCGCCATTAAGCCACAACACCCCCCCCCCTCATTCTTTAGACTGGCCATTCTGATTTCCCCTGCCTATACGCCCTGCATAAACACACATCCTCCAAATAGGATATTTTCACATTTTGCTCATCATCGGAAGTCTTGATAATAATGGACAGTTCTGGTGGTGGTGCCAAGCCTTGACCAAATATGTCAAGCACGCAATACCTTCATCAAGAGTACAATAAAAAGTAAAGAGTAAAAACTTAAAACACCTTACATTTGTTCATGAAATGCATTGGCAAGTGGCCAGTGACAAACAGGGAGTACAGAATGAACAATGCGATTGCCAATGCATTTCACCTGTTAAGTCACTTTGGTCACACCCTGTATTGAACAAATGTAAGGTGTTTTAACTTTTTTACTCTTTACTTTTTATTGTACTCTGGTGAAGGTATCGCGTGGTTGCCACATTTGATACCAAAATGGAAGGTTTAGCTTTTACTCGCTTGTGCTGCTGTCTACGGTGTTTTTATCCCAGTTCTCCGTACTGCACACACCATTTTGTTATGTTTAAAACTAGGAACATTTATTATTTTTCTTAAACTGTTAAGTTAAAGAAAGAAATAATGCAGGAAACATGGATGGTTTCTGGTTGGATAAAGCACAAAATTTTTATAGCATCCACAGACTATTGTAACCTGTTAATGAAATGTGAAGTATGCTGTAAACTCGTACAGAATTGAATTTGGCTGTAAACATTAATTACCTGAAAAATTTGAATGTGGTCGATAGTGACATTTGTTAAACGATCATTATTTAAAGACGACTAGCCACATTATATCGCTTACTTCGCTCGTTCAACTTGCTTCGTGCTTTTTCAGCCACAGAAATTCATGTCAAATGGTGATGTTAATGTATAGGTCATGGATTCGTCTCTAGAAAAATAGTACTTTCGACGTGAGCCCTTCAGTGCTTAATGGTGGGAATTATGAATTATTATTACCGTTAAACGTGTAGTGAAATTATTTAGTACCTACTTTTACAAAAGCCCTTTCTTTCGCCATGCTGACATACTGTGGACTGCGCCTCGGGATCTCTGAAACTTTGTTCTTGGGATCGTTGGCCTTCTTGCTGCAGTGGAAATAAAAAGCTATGGCGAATTCTACCAGAGCAGAAAAAACCATAATCATGCATGTAAACATCCAGACGTCGAGAGCTTTGAGTTCCGCTACCGCTGGGAGGTCTTTTTGAGCACCATTCATCTGAGTTACCAGAGTAAGGAGCGTTGTTAACCCCAGAGCAACTCTGGGAGCAGCATTTCCGACGGGGAGTAGGAATGCAATCCGTGACAGGATCACGATTAAGATGGACGGTGTGAACAATAGCAACAAATGTTGAGCCTAAGTACGACGCAAAATGAACGTTTACTGCACGCACTGCGTAAAGACATCTTTATTGGCTGAAAGAGAAAGATAGATTTTTTTTTCAGAAGTGGGTAGAGTAATACCAGATTTGGAACACATCATAAAAAAGTTAAACCATCATGAAAACAACGAATTATACACAGACAATTTTAGTTTTCGGCACTTATTGAAAATTATGTGCCTTGGTCACAAATAAAAAAAATGAATAAAACTCAAGAAGGAAACCCCCTATACTATCATATGGCGACGATCACATTATTTGTATAGTGGGGGGGGGGTCTCCCACTTTTTGAGTTTTATTCATATTTTTATTTGTGACCAAGGCACATAATTTTCAATAAGTGCCAAAAATACAAATTGTTTAAATAAAGAAAGAAATCACAAGGTAAAGGGTAAATGAAGGAAGCAGTCTGCATTACACAACACATACTGTCCTTGTGAGGATACACAATACACTAGTCTGAGAAAGAAAGAAAAGACAACTGCCCCGACTGGGACTCGATCCAGGACTTCCCGTTTACTAGCCGGGCGCTCTAACCACTGTGCTACTGGGGTGGGTACTCGCTACAGGCTCCAGCCGAGCTAAGTAGCTGTTCAAACTTTCTCAGTGGTGACCTAGAGATCACAAACATACAAACAAGGAGGGAAAGCAACTTTGCTTCTTTGCTTCCACACTAGAAACAAAATGATTGTTGTTCAATGAACTCCGAGTGAATCTCTCCTACCCAGTCAGTGGGCCCCTTTGCATTCGAAGCTTTTTAATTATTTTATCATGCATTAGTTTTCACTTTGCCACCTTCGCATTCCCGTTTTATTTTTTCCCCGCGGTCCCCGCGATCCTTTCCAGAACTGTATCTCCGGTAACGAATTGTTATGCTGTCTCTGACAGTTGAAATCGGTATCCATACTAACTTGGTCTGTTATCGAACATTTTCTCCTTCACAGTGATTTTGAGTATCTTTTTCTGAAATAGGACGTCATACAGTACAAACAGCGACAAAGAGTTTGTCCATAAAAACAATGGCAATTCCAACACAGTTCTACAACTTTACTGAGGGTAGTGCTTTCAACATGGTTGCAGAATTGTAGTAAAGAAGTTTAGGAAAACTAAATAGCCTGTATACTTCATAAATTTGAGTTCTTACATAAACAAACTGCAGCATCCAGAAAATTCGGTGAAGACCAGTGTGCGGCAATCTAAATGAAAAAATAACAATCACGGAATATTTTGTGGCCGGGAAGAACACGATCAGCCATGAAGTTGTTTTTTTTTTCTTTCATTTAGACGGCCGTGCACTAGTCATCACTACAGTCTACGGATGTTACGATGGGTGTTTATTCATCTTCTTACTGTGGTCGCACTCCTATAACTGGTTCTGTAAAATAATGTATCTAAACCGACTGCTGGGTGATTGTGCCAAATAAGATAAGACCATAAAGACCATAATGACTAATGATAGTCATACATCATTGAACTGTGTTGTTGCAGTTAAGTGGTTTGGCAGATTATCACATTATCAACAAATAGGCATGAAGAATAAAATTTACTGAGTCTATTGTTGTCCTGTTAACAAAAAAAAAACCTATCCGGCTCCCTTTTGGTCTGATTTCAAATGTTGCAAACGCAAATATTAATCAGAATGGTGCCTAATCAGAGCTTCAGTGTCATGTAAAACTAGTAGGCCTAGTTGGTCTATTTTTTAAATATTAAGCATTAGCATTGTCACGTTACATTTTAGCGATTAACTCTGCTACGCTGAGCTGGCGTTTCGTTTATCGCTTAAGGTTGTTTATCGGCAAGGAAAGAATAAAAAAAAAGTTAATAAACGCGAACAGTATATTGTTTTTGTAACAGCTTAAAGCTACAAAGCAAACCAAGCCTTTTGCTTAGTTTTACCAATCGATCGTACCCGCATAAAGGCTAATACTATTATTATTATTAATTTCAAGTACGGTAGCCATCCACAGGCCATCTGCCCTACAGCGAGTCCTTAATTAACAAACCAGCAACCACAACGACAATGCAAACTTAACACAACCAGACGCAGAGCATCCCTAACACAATTGACCTATCCTGAATCAACCTGTCAACACTGACAACACTACCCAACTCCTCTGTCCACGAAGTGCTTGCTTCATTGTTAGTAGCTTTCATTGTTATATGGATAAACTCGTTGTCGCCTAAACCATGCGCAATGGCTGTTTGCCGTGACGTCACCATAAGTTAGCCAATGACGAACGAGAACAACGGCTGTTTGGCCGTCTGATTGGACTAGCCCAGTCACGTGATATGCACGTCACAGCAAACAGCCATGGCGCGTGGTATAGTGTATACAAAACCACCGTAGAAATTTCAGGAGCACGAATTCTTTTCAAATCACTGAATTTGGTTAGTCCTTTTACCTAGAAAGAGCGAGCCATCAGCCCTAAATAGGTTTATATAAAAAGTTTTTTTAATGTTTAAAGCCGATTGACTGACCACTGACCTTTTTAAACCCACCTGTGCTTGTTACGGGCGGGAATGAAACTTGCGACCACTTGCTTTGGATAACAGGGATCTAACCACACTACTGATGCTGCTTACTTTGTTAACGGTTCGCGGGGACCCCGAAAAGCTAGCATTGCGTCTAGTCTCACCATCTTGGATGATGTCACATCCGGTCTAATTCATTTTGAGTAATAAAAATGGTGGCACCCATCAGTGACATCATTCAAGATGGCGTCACCCATTGTGGACACTCTAAAAAGGCTGCCTTCAATGAGGTAACCCCAAAATGGTGAGTGTTAATATTGGACACTCGAAAATGGCCACCATGGACCGTGATGTCACCCAAGACGCCAGCACCCACAAGGAGGCATCCATTTTGTCCCCTTACTACATATAAAATTAGTAATTTAATAAAAAAAATTATAATAACCTATGCGGATAATAACCTATGTGTAACATCATAACATCAAACCCACGGGCAAGCCATCGAAAGGTCGTTCGCTACGAGGTATTGGCCACTTGAAATGGAAAAAGGAAAAATTGTGGCTTTTGTACATGGTTGTGTTATGACGTAACCTTGACACGTGACCTTGGGGTCATTGACCCTTGATGATACTGATGCCACTTCCGGTCACGAGACGTCCCAGGTGAGGGTGACAATCTTGGATCTTGTCACTTCCGGTTTTCATTGGGGTTGCAATTTCGGAAGATGTAACTTCCGGTTACCATGGGGCCACCATCTAGGAAATAACGTTATTTCCAGTTTTCGGGGGGTAGCCATCTTGGAAAATGACGTCACTTCCAATTTTCAAGGGGGTCACGTGACAGGAAGTGACATCCTTTTCAATATTTTTTCGTCTTCTCAGTTTGAAGTAGGTTGCGCGATATCGGGGAGAGTTGATCTTGTCCCGTGACCTTGACACCAAAATGGGGAATCCCTTTCCATCTTGTTTCGATGTTGACGTAACTTCCATTCACGCGACGTCGCATGGAGGAGGGAGATTGGAAGTGACATTGTCGTGGGTCGCGTGACTGGAAGCGTCATCTAGAAAATGATGCTGCTTTTGGTTTTTGTGGGGAGTCGCCATCTTGGAAAACGACGTCACTTCCGGTTCGTGTCAGAGTCGCGCGACGGGAAGTGGTATTATTTGTTTCGGTTGCGTGACCGGAAGTGGCATCATCAGATGTCTCACGATCGGAAGTGACGTGTTGAGATGTTGCGTGACTGGAAATGACATCACGAGATGGGGTGTGAACTTGACCTTTGATGCTGGGGTCATTGACTCGTGAACTTGACTTAGACACGTGACCTTGACGCGTGACCTTGAGCTTAACGTGTGACCTTGACCCAGATTGACCTTAACGCATAGCCTTTACCATGATATGTGACCTTAACCTTGATGCATGGCCTTAACCCATGGCCTTGACACGTGACCTTAACACAGGTTGACCTTGACCTATTTTTTGTACGGCCGTTCGTTTGTGTGTTCCGTAAAATAAACATTCCCCTACTCTAGTGGCCCGAACATTGTATCGAATACATAATGGTTGCTCATCATTCTGCCGCGACTCAAAACTGATGCCACCCCATATCGATGGTGAGTATTTTGTAGTGAGTACACCACTGGGTCTTACCGTTTTAGGTCCTTGGTGGTCATTTTGAATGATAAGGGTCGCCATTTTCGGGTTTACCATATTGAAGGCAGCTATTTTGCAGTTCCCACAATCGACGTTGTCATTTTGGATGCTGGCATTTTTATTACCCAATGGGTACTGGCACTTTATTACCCATACTGCATTAGACCGGATGTGACGTCATCCAAAATGGCATCTGACACATTTCCAGCTTTTCATACTACTTGAACCACTGTGTGAATGCAGCAAAGTGATGTACTGCATTGACCCTGTAATCGACTGGTTGTAATTTTGACTTACTTATTTAAGCTGAAAGAGAAATGTAACTAGGTTCTAACGTTTTTATTACTAGAAAACCATACTTATTTTGATTCGGACAATGAGATATCGTAAGCCACATAAGTTGATATTCTGGTGGAATGTTGATATGTTTCATTTCAGTCTCAGAAAGTGTCCTTGTTATTAATTTGATTAACTGCAATTTGGTATGTTCTGAAAGCAACAGTACTAGTTTAATTAATACTGAAATCGCAAAGTATCATAGAAGTACCAATGTCTTAAATAACAAAATGGCTTTACTAGTATTCTTGAAATCGTGCAAACGTGATTTTGATTACAAACGTTTGATTACAAACTTCAATGGAAAATTTGCGCTGTTTACAGACACACACGTCTGTTTTTCAATGTAATTCGAAATGTTCATCGATGCAGACAAGCAAGGACTGCAAACAAAGTTTCGATTGCAAACACTCCTTGATGCAGGCACGTTTCGTCAAAGACGTCTTCGATTGCTTAACTTCAGAACAAACGGCGTTTAGAAAACAAGAACTAAATTAAAAAGTCCCATTGCGAAATTTTCAGCATTAACAACGCCCATGTTAGTATCCTTCCAAGTTACTTCGATAATGCAGCTCCAGTTCTTCTATCGTGAACTAACCCCTAAACTGCTTCTGTAGCGTTATGCGTGTTCTGTGAAATTTCGGTTTCGAACTTCTGCTTTTTAAAATTATTTTAAAAATTAATGTATTACTAATAGAGTTCCACAAAATTCGATGATAAATTATTTTGTACGTACTTCACAAAGTCGTTTATGTGTGGCACACTTTTCTTACGGTTAATTTTTTTTTCGTCGTAGCGTAGAATTTTAAAATTGATAATTTAGCCTTGTACGTTTTAAACCGGTTGTTGGACTCACAACACTATTAATTTTGATACCACTATCATGAATTCAGTCGTATTTAAGAATAGGTTGGGTAAAGTGTTGGCACTTAAAAATATGCATCAGTCAGACCTGTTAAGTTGCATTTCGAGCAGATGAAACAACAATGGCTGTCGCATCAATGTGGAAAACCTAAGCATTAACTCGTTAGGCACACCGTTTGAAATGGTTCCAACGTAGTTGAGTGCATTAACCTGTATGCTGCTTTCGCAACAAATTCAAGACCCAAATGTAAAAAAAAAACGCCAATTTTTCTGCAGCGGACTATTACGACTCTATAGTGTCCGCGGCATATCTTGAGTTCGCCCCAAAACGAACACAGATAATCGATTGTATATTTTTGGCAGCAGAGTGCCTTGTTGATATCCTAGATGGTTACAAAAACAATGGCGGCCGTCGATTAAAGCCGCTTCCTCGAGGAAGACGTAGCCGCTCATAAAATATCTGCAGGACTCAAGATACGCTGCGCACACAATAGGACCCAACCAGCCAAAAGCTTACCAGCCACTGCTTATTACAGCTTCCAGTCATATCAATGTTTGTGCATGTTCGTCCGAGCAGATGCTTGGTGACTAAACCACTCTGCATTTCATCGTTTCACTGGATTCTTAAAATGACTAGAAATGTACATCCGAAAGTAAAAGTTTAAAATTCAATGATGTTGAAATGTTACTTGCTTTATTTCTCGTGATACAGTTTGTCCTTAAATGACGTACCACGAATCTATACCACGCGCTGTTTGCCATGATGCGCGTATCACGTTACTTGGTTACTCCAACCAGATGGCCAAATATCCGCTAATCTCGTTCATCAGTGGCTCATGATGACATCGTGGCAAACAGCCGTGGCTTGTGGTATAGTAAATCTTCGAATTGGCTTTAAGTCTATAAAGTTTTTATTTTTCACAATTTCATTATCTGTTGGACATAAAAACAATGGATCACGGTTTACAGTAAAATGTACGAGAGTCTCGGACGAATTTGATCAAGACACCTGACAACCCCAATTTTTTGGAATAGTGTAAAGATCGAGACACAGCCGATAACATGAATTTTATGCAGAGATCATCATTAATGGCTTGCTCTACCCATCAGACTTTATGTTTTAAATCTTGATTCAGAAAATAGAGTGTGCTTAAGTCTATACAAAAACTTAGTAGATCATGAGACAGCACGAAACCTTACCAAACGTCACTATCATAGAACACTGTTGCACGTCAAACGGATAATTCGCAAAGTTGTACACACACATGAAACTAATTGTTCGGCTGAAAAACAAAAATAAAATAGTTTTAAACGAGTGTAGGTTAGGAGATAATACCCCATAAAAATTCCCTAATTTTTCTTATGATGCCGCTATCTTTATGGACAGGTTTTAGTCTTCTGTACAGCTGTACCGTCTGAGAAGACTATTGCAACGACTTTGTCCGTCCGTCCGTCCAAAGAAGAACGATAATTGGTAGGACAAGAAGCAAGCATCAATACGCCATTTTTCGAACAACTATACTTCCGGTTGAAGCAAAAGATTAAACGAAGGAGGCCATGTTGCGGGAAGGAGGTAGCCATGTTGCGGGTAGGAGACAGCCATCTTACAGGAAACAGACGGCCATCAACAGTAAGGAGACGGTCATGTTGGAGAAAGTGACGTAATACTCACCGCAAATGTAACACGCTGCATTCGAAAACCACAAGCCAACCTCAACCAAACTTCTCCAGTCTGGAGGCAGAGGGGAGTTTGCTCACGAGATTTCTGTTTGTCAAACGTATCATATTGTCTCCAGCTGGATGAATTTGACTTTGTGGTTTTTCGAAGGCACTCATAAATGCAGCCAAAGAACGAACAATTGAACTGACTTGTCATAAATAATAAACAACAACCGGAGGCATCGAACGGTGCTTGCGGAGATGTTGAGACAACGATTCGCGCTTAATTTCCCCGGTCGCGCCGTAGGGCTGCCGTACTTTTACGTTAGGCCTATCATTTTGAGCCAGCCATGGGGCCAACGAGCCAGCGATGCCGTTTGTTGACTGGATACAAAAAAACGTTATTCGTTTTCAGTCATATTGCCGATAGGATTTCGGTAGCTTAATGGATTTAGCTAAAGCATTTGATACGGTGGACCATGAATTACTATTAAGAAAGCTGACGCTGAATGGAGTGAGGGGAATTGCGTATGATTGGTTTAAAAGCTACCTTACTGATAGAACGCAATTTACACGTTGAATGTGAAAGTTCGTCTCTACTCAAAATCACTTGTGGTGTACCGCAGGGTTCCATTTTGGGTCCTCTGTTGTTCTTAATTTACATTAATGATGTCTTTGAATTCAGTAAAATTGCTGTTATTGCTGGCTTTGCTGATGATACAACTTCCCAGTACTCATCTAGTGACCTTAATAATCTTATTGATATTGTAAATAATGACTTGAATTTATTTTATAATTGGTTTGCGGCGAACAAATTATCATTGAATGCAAAAAAAAACTAAGTTTATGATCATGTGTCCTCGCCAAAAACTTGCGTATGTAAATTGCTTAAATGTTAACGATGTAAGTATTAACGGGATTTCAATTGAAAAAGTAAATGAAATTCGAATGCTGGGGGTAATGATAGACCATAACTTATGCTGGAAACCTCAAATCAATTTTGTGTGTAAAAAAATTGCGAGAGGAAATGCTATTTTAGCAAGAGTCAAACATTGCGTGCCAAGCTATCTTTTACGATGTCTTTACTATGCATTTGTATACCCGATCATATTGTATGGTATTACAGTTTGGGGAGCCACTACTAAGACTAATCTACAAAGAATTTTAACTTTACAAAAAAAGTCAGTTCGACTTATTGCTAAAGTGCCCTGCAGGGAGCATACTCTGCCCTTGTATGAATCCCTAAATCTTTTGACGATTGAATTTGTTTTTAAGTACGCTATATGTAAGTTTATGTACAAGTCCTTAAAGGATGAATGTTGGGAACCATCCCTCTACGGTGTGGGTTACAATAGAAGGCATTGTGACACTCACTCACACAACACCCGAAACAATGATAAACTTGTTCCTCGTAGGTGTAGAACCAACTACGGGAAAATGAGTTTATCTTACACTGCTCCGATTGTGTGGAATGAATTACCAAAGTCAATTTCTGATAACTTAAACGGTATTAACTTTTTATGTCTCTTAAGAAAATATTTTATGAGCTCCTACAAATCAAATGTGTAATATCTTAGGTTTATATATATGTATATTTTTTTTCTAGCGTTCGGTTTGTTATTTTGTTGTGTTTTCCTATTGTAAATAATTTTGTTATTTTGTGCTTTCTGCCTGGTTCGTTACTATAAAGTAGGAATTTTGTATTCCTCGTGACGATTTCCTTCATGTAGCGTCGTACTTCATGAAAATAAACTAATTATTATTATTATTATACACTAGAATACAATGTTTACGTTCGGAGTGGTCCGGCTTACGTTACATAATGAGTATTCAGTAATTTGCTAGTACAGAGTTGCGTCGATTCGTCAGACCAAGAACCGCGGCCATGTTGGATCCACACATCACAGAAATACGTGACGTCATTGGTTTGTATGCAAATCTTTCAGATAAAACGGAAATGGTGTTTATTACGTCACACCACAGTGCAAGCTTATTCGCCGGTAACAATAATTACAGAAACCCCCTGGTGCCCCATCTTCTCTAGTCAATGCAACTTTGCGTCCGTCGCTTTTTTCAACTTCGCAACGGTACCAGATATTAACGACTCGGTTTACAACGTTAGATTCAATGTGTGAGGTTAGTTAAATCACATGGAAAATTAAAACATCGTTACTTCCTTATAGCTAATAGAATTCTTCGAGGTAACTAAATTAAATAATAACACTTGATCGTCGACTTAAATCTTAAGGATAACACTGCAGCCGTAAAAGCAAAATCAGTTTAGCTTCGTTTAAAATGCTCTCGTCGCATTGTTGCATGAATGAATGGGTTTACCATCGAACCAGATTCTCCATTAGGCCTATCTGCTACTCACGAAATTCAAACTACAGTTAAAAAATTAGGCCTAAAAAAAGAAAATTAGGCCTAAAATCACGTTACCACGGCAACGTCAAGTTGCTACGAGTAGCTCCTGGCTTCAAAAACAGCGTCTCTCCCGTCATGTCCCTAATACCACTGATCTATATACGCGACGTTGCGCGTTACGTTGTACACCGAAGGCACACCGAAGGCACACCGTGTTGCAAAAATGAATAGGCGTACTATACAAATCAAATTTCTGTTAGCTGCTACTTACGAAATTAAACCTCCACGTAAGAATTATGCCTAAAAGTTGACAAATACGCCTAAAATCTTAAATAAGCCTAAAAGCTAACACATTTTTAACCGGCAGTTCTGATGGTTACAGCTTTTAGATTACATAACAGAGATAGCTGTTGCAATGCGTGATAGAGCTGTGCGCTTCACCATTGGTAGCGCCAAAACTGTGCAGAAGACCGGATGCGACTAAGTATTCGCTGTAGCCGCTTGTTTCATACATTGTATAAATTGAGGTACCGCGCTACATCATCACCACATTTACTAAATTTGCTACAGGTTATGCAAGAGTAAGTAAGTCTGCTTCCACACGGGACCCCGAACACCGTGTTCGGTGTCCAGGTCCCGGCTTGTGCCCACAGGCAAAACCCGACACCCCTTCCTTCCTTACTCCTTTCCACACTGAACTCCGACATCGCGTCGAAGGTCCGGACTTTAGCTAATCTTTCCCTCGCTACAACATTTTCGGCGCTATCGTTGTAGAGTTCTTCCCTCCCTTTCTTGTCCCCTCCTCCTACTTTCCCTCTATCTCGCTATTGCTTATCAGCGCTCCAAGGGTCAAAACATTTCCCTAAAGCGCGTACCCGCTCTCCGACCCTTTCCACACTGAAACACGGGGTTGCGGTCGGCGTCTCAAGTCCCGACCTCGAGCTGGACTCGAAAGTCGGGGTCGGGTTAGGACCCAATTCGGTCCCCAGTGTGGAAGGGGTCTAAATAAGTCTGCACACAGGTGGTCCTAATACGTAACTTACTACGTATGGTGGCATTTCAGCCTCTCAACCTGTGATAAAATTTCGGGGTTGTACAATGATTTAATAAGGTTAAAGGAAACTTTGCAAAGTTTTTTTTTTGTCAGTAAAATTTAGAGGTACTTCTTTGGAAGACTGCTCTATTTTTTTTTCATTTTACTTCGTATACAACTCAGTAGTCCGGCAGCCGGCACGAAAACCCAAAAGAATAGTCTGCATTATTGTTCATTGCCGATTGTATATGGGGTGTGTAACACAATTCTGAATGATGCCACCTCAACACCCTTGGAGAATTCAAGTTGGTATCCAAAAATGGAGAAAAAAACCGGTTTTTGGCTTCTAGCGTCTAAACCGTTCATCCGAATGAAAATTAACGGGTACCAACTTTATTTAGAATAAAATGTCCTTCAAAAAAGGTTCTATTCCCTTTTTTGGTAAAATTAGAACGGGCGGTGCAGCAGTTTAAAGATGAAACTTGAGGTAAAATAGAGCGAAAAGCACAGCGCTACAACGTAGGTTAACTGCTGTAGCTTAGCTCCTAATTAATATAAATTGTTTTAATTACCCTTGTTGGAAAATGTACATATTCATCTTTCATCTAAGCCTAATCACGTCCTTTTTTCCGAATTAAAACGGATACTGCAGCTATTTAAAATCCGGAAATTTTAACAGACATCATGCATTGTTGTATACTGTATATGTAACATGCGTAAACAGCCTATACTAACTTAAATAACGAATTTCAGAAAGAAGGATTAGTTTTACCAAAAAATATGAATGTAACCTTTTTTGAAGGAAATTTTATTCTAAACATAATTGGAAACCGGTTAATTTTCAATCGGATGAACGATTTAGAAGCTGAAGCAAAAAACCGTTTTGGGGCTCAATTTTTGGACGCCATCTTGAATTCCCCAAAGGTGCCAAGGTGGCATCATTATGTTTTGTAGCAGTAACATATTGTAGAACATCTCTGCGCAAAAACCTTTTGTGCAGACAGTGTTTTTAGGTTAGGCCAAAAATCAGCATTTGGCAACTGGACTAACAGCGTCTGTGTAGGTAGACGGATATGATTTGGTTGTTCACCATATCAACATTGATTATCCCTCTCAGTAAATTGTGGACTGCTTCAGTGGGAAAATTGAACTAGTTTATTTTTGATTAACAGGCAGTTGGGTGTGTTTAAAAAAAATGTCCACTTTGGTGGGAAAAAAATTGCGGCTTAAAAATCCTTAGCAGTATACAGGCCTAAAACAAAGGACTTTAATGTTACAGACTTTTTATATTATCTGAGTAGCAACATTGGTGTCTTAAGAGTGAGACACTAATTTATTACAACGCAAAGTAAAGTAAAACTCTAACAATCGTTTAACTTAATACCGTATTTGTTTATGTTCTTTTTTCTTATTCTTTATTTAAACAGTTAAAATTTCTACTTGTAAACGTTTGCTTCCGAAAATTTTATTAACTAGCATTTTTATAGAAACTTTACTTGTTAGTTAAATAAACAAAAATTCGTAACGGACTGCCGAGACATGGTTGATCGTCTCACTTTAAATCCCATATTTTCGCAAGTATGTCAAGTTCCAGGACATACCAGGTAGTGTGAGAGGCTACCATGCTCCTTCAGCAGCTATGGGATGTATTCTGGATAATTATGGACAATCTTTCGGCCCCGACGATGATCGGAGGTTTCCCGGATCGAATCCCCGGGCTGGCACCTCCCTTTACCAGAGATGTTCTTCTCTAAAAAATATCTGGTAATGTTCAAAATTGAGCCGGTTCTGCCATACAAGCATTAATTGCTTCGGCTGATATAAGGCTTGTCAAAATTTATAAAATAAAAAAATAATACAAAAAAATTTTTTTGTTAGGCCTTTCAGATAACTGCTACAGAGAAAAAAACGCCTACTCCGTTTTCAAAATTCCTTGTTTTACGATAAAGTGGACGCTGTTAGCCTATTATTTGGTTAAAGAGCTTACAAACTTTACGTGTTCTTATGACGTGGAAGTATCCTCGTTGTAATTCTTTTAAGTTTCATTACACTGCTTGTCAAAGGACAGATGGGTTAGAAGCTGAAGGTTTTATGTACAGGCTCCAGACTTGTTACGAATCTTATTTCACCACGTTATCACTATAGTTAGAATTGACTAATAGTCTGGCACCAGGAATTTTTTTTTCTGGACCCAGAATTGGCTTCATACGTTTTATTTTTTGGTTGATCTCTCCTATAGATAGGTCAATGGCGGGTAACACTTCAGTACTCCTGAGGAAATCACACAATTCGAGAAGGCTTTCGCTGCTGACATACAATGAATGGAATTGGTGTAAATTATCTTCTAATAGGCCTATTTCGACCATATTTTTTAAATATAGCTATTTAATCTTCAGTAAGATTAACTGAACATTAAAATGTTGCGTCATGACAAATTTCGTTCAAAATGGTGTTGGCCGCCATCTTGAAGTTTCATGTAAAATGCGACGAAGAAATCGAAAATTTCAAAACACGTTCTATATATTTTAATTTGTAAAATGGTTAACAGTACAGTGAATTTTAACACGTAAAGCTCGAGACTTTGTGTTCTGGGGGGGGGGGGTGGAGGGGATTAGTGGGAATATTCGACTTATATTCATGAAGAAAACTTGCTTTAATGATAAAAATGTGAAACTCGGCATAATGAATGAGCTACCTCGTGGGAAATGTTTTAGGATATGAAGTCATTAAAAAGGCCATCTGCAACGGGAGTAATTACAACATCAAAATGGCCAACATTGAAAAGCCATTAACACTCCATATCTTGCGAACTGACAACCGACAAATAAAAGCTCTTATGTTATACTACAAATCGTGTTCTGAGCTATTTTCTCGAAAATGTTATATTTGAAAACTTATATTACAAATTATTAAGTTAACTTAACCATTGAAAAGCTGAAATAGGCCCAGAATCTTTATCAAGGACGACGCTAGTGGTCCGCCCGCCAAGTTCAATAATTGTCACACTTCATTGTAACTTCATTGTAAGAAAGTCGTTGTTTAATTATTGCATTGTTGTTAAATGGCCACTAGCTTTGGTACTTCAACAAAAACCAGTGCTAAGCGTATTTCACGATGGCGAGGATAAATATCTATGCGGCGAAACAGCTTGAAAATTGTTCAAAATGGGCAGTCTTTGTACCTTGACAAGCAATAGTTGTATTTCAAACACGTCCATAAACTGTATCAATGTCATGAAAGTGCGCGAAGATCGTTGATTTTAGCTGACTACTATATACTGACTACTAATTCTGCTCATATAAAATAAATTATACGACAGATACGAATGAAATTTGGCATCCAACACTCTTTTAACTCCAATATGTGCCTGTTATGGTTTGACGTTTG
Source organism: Lithobius niger (assembly GCA_023313725.1). Taxonomy (NCBI): domain Eukaryota; kingdom Metazoa; phylum Arthropoda; class Chilopoda; order Lithobiomorpha; family Lithobiidae; genus Lithobius; species Lithobius niger. Next base: position 25,295 of record JAHWFP010227045.1, read on the forward strand.
TGGAGGCATTAACTAAAAAGATTGCAATAATTTGTAATGCTATTTTTTCGTATGTTGGAAAAACGCCACCGGTGATAAAATAAGCATTACTCGTTATTAGTGTTAACGAGTAACAATGCAAACGGACTGCCAAAAATAATCGGTAACCGCGTCGGGTAGTAGGGCGCGTCGGGCCACTAAGCTTTTAATAAATCCGCAGTCCGCGCTACTTATTGTTGATGGTTGAATGCACATCAGCAAACGCTTTAATTTATGTGAGTATAGGTTATAAGCCACCTTTTCGAGTAGTGAGATATAACAATGACGAGGCCCGCAGGGCCGAGCCATTGTTGTATCTCTCCGAGGAAAGTGGCTGATAACCTATTTATCACCCAATTTTACGATCTCAGTCCGACAACAATAGAATAGCACTCACACAACAAAGAATGAATCGTGCTGACGTTCTTTTGCTCAGAAAGCTCGACAATGCGACAAAGATGTCATTGTTGACAGCATTGTTATTCCTTGCATAGTGAAGAGTTCTGTGCTCTTTGTTTATTGATTGCATAGGAGTTGAATTGGGTTCCAAACACAACTCAACTCCTATGTTGATTGTAACTCGATTCCGAAATGCCCCATCACCGTTCATACTGCATAAACCCAACTCTTTTTAGGAGAAGTTGTTTAAAGGGGCTATTCGGCATTGAGTTTCTTCGGTACTGAATCGTAAATAACCTTTACAGTTCGGTGTCATAATGTTTTTGTGCTACCAGAAAATATAACTTACAAAACGAAAGCATTTTTTCTTTCTTAAGCAAAACAAGCTCTTCACGGTGCTTCATAATTTAATCGAGACTAACGTCCTTTGTAACATCTGGAGCAGGCTTAATGTTCTTTAATTCTTAGGTAGGCGTGATATCCAAGCTAGATATCCAAGAGCAAGCGTGATATCCAATATCACTCCTCCTTTTGCAGTTCAGTCCATTGTTGCAATATCGTCGTGTTCCATTGTTAAGAGTCATTTTTTCTAAAAGTCAGGCAGGTCGTGATAGTTCACATTTAAGATATGAATTAAAACTTTTGTGGTAGGTACCTACATGTGTAAGATGAATGGGAAACCACAATTTTGGGTTGAAACTCCAATAGTTTAGGAGATATGCAAGGTTAAAGGACATGGCGCAGAGGTGAAAAAAGCGCTGCATTGTAAAACGCACAAACGTCAGAGCTGGTCCACGTCCTACAACAAGACTGTGCCATTCAGATTCCACTTTGAATACATTCTACCATTAAAACTGATGCCTTATATGTGTTTACATCTTTGGCATACTGATGATGGAGGGAAATAAAACAAGTTTAAAATGCTAAAATTTACCACTGGCACGTATTTTAAAACCCACCTACATCCCTACATCATGAGTGTGCCAAAATTTGCTCATGAGGCATCAACTACTACGAAGCTGTACTTTCACTAAACACCGTTTACTTCATGGCATACTTGTGATTTTAGGAGTTTTTCAATTTTAAAGTTAGTTTTTATACAAAATTATCCTATTTAAAAAATTCTATTACTCCCAACATCAAGAGCTTACAAGCACACAAAATTACTTTTTGAGTACCTCTTTATATGTAGGTTAAAGGATAATCTGAAATACTGTGGCAGTTTCATGCACTGCCCATTTATAACACTTTAAACTTTGTTTTTATACGAAACTAACCTATTAAAAATATTATATTATTCCTTACATCAAGAGCTTATAAGCATACAAAATTACTTTTCATGTTCCTCTTTACATGTAGGTTGAAGCGAAATCTTCATAACTTTGGCAATTTTATTTGCTGCCTATTTTGAGAAGTTTGTAGTTAGCCATAGTTAGCCACAGTGTGAGTCATGCCTGGACAGCTCTGGCTGCTGCAGGCAACTTGGAGTGGTTTATCAGCGGTGCACTGCTTTTTTCTGTGTCAAACATGACCCATTGTTACTCAAAACTGTTAGATGGCACTTTTAAAAGCACACAAATTGGTTTGTAATAAAATTACTTTTATAGGATACATTTCAACAAAGCAGCTTTCAGTTTAATCCGATGTTATTGCAGCCGAAAATATGAGAAATCGGTCATCAGTCAATGGTATCTGAAATACAAGGCAAGCCAGTTGCAAAATTTTTCAGAGTATCCTTTAATGTACATGTAAAGAGGTACTCAAAAAGTATTTTTCTATGCTTGTCAGCTGTTGATGTAAGGAGTAATAACATTTTTTAAATGGGCTAATTTTGTATAAAAACTAACTTTAAAATTGAAAAACTCCTAAAATCACAAGTATGCCATGAAGTAAACGGTGTTTAGTGAAAGTACAGCTTCGTAGTAGTTGATGCCTCATGAGCAAATTTTGGCACACTCATGATGTAGGGATGTAGGTGGGTTTTAAAATACGTACCAGTGGTAAATTTTAGCATTTTAAACTATCATCAGTATGCCAAAGATGTAAACACATATAAGGCATCAGTTTTAATGGTAGAATGTATTCAAAGTGGAATCTGAATGGCACAGTCTCGATGTAGGACGTGGACCAGCTCTGAAGTTTGTGCGTCTTAGAATGTAGCGCTTTTTTCACCTCTGCGCCATGTCCTTTAACCTTGCATATCTCCTCAACTATTGGAGTTTCAGCCCCAAACTGTTGTTTAACATTCATCTCACACATGTAGGCACCCACTAAAAAAGTTTCATTCAAATCTGTGATATCAACTATCACAACATACCTATTTCTGCCTGGCTCTTAGAAAAAATGACTCCTAAAGGAGGACTGAGATCGTGAAAGTGGGTGATAATTGAAGTCCTCACTGCAGCAAAACTAAAAAAAAAATTATATCTCCGTTCATATTAAATATTTTTCGACCAAACTTGGCCAGATAGTAGATAACTGGGCAGTGGCTAAAATAAGATCATCCACCAAAAAAAAAAACTACAAAAGAAGTGATATCTAAAACAAAACCCACAAGGGTTTACGAACCCGCCGTTTCAGCCAATCAAAATAGTGATATCAGAGCCAAAATGGCTGCCACCAAGTTGCTACATTAGTTGCCAAGCTAATCCCACCGACTATTACCTCACACGTTAAATAAAAAAAAACTAGACCATTGCTACCGATAGTAGCAATGGTCAGGTTTTTGATTTAACCTTTGATATAATACTCGGTGGGATTAGCTTGGCAACTAATGTAGTAACTTGGTGGCAGCCATTTTGGCTCTGATATCACTACTTTCATTGGCTGAAACTTGGTAGGTTCTTTCACCCTCGTGGGTTGTGTTTTAGATAAATATCAATTTTTGTAATCGTCTTATTAGATTGCAAATTTTAAGTCTACTCAAGGACAAAAAATAATTAGCAATTAGACAAGGGCAATACAATTTCAATATACCTTTTATACACTTCTACCATAGCAATGGACAATTTATGAACAGTATTAAACTGATGAACATTGTCCTCCGCAGATGTGCAAACAAATAGTTTTTTTTTCAACTCCTGGCACGTTTTGGCCGTCCTTTTTTTGCAGAGACAGCTGTTAAATTTCCATAATGCTTAAGATCTCAGGTTGCGTTGTCCACAGAAGGCAGTAACCGTCTTGCATTATTATATAGCCCGTTATCATTAGTCAATGTTGGGTAGCTCTAGTTGACATTTCAGTTGTCCCACTTATGCTCAATTTGATAGAACTGTCTTGTATGGTTTAGCCTCTTCTTTTTTACTGGGAATGTCTCTCTGTACCTTTGACGCATATTTGGGTAGATGCTTACCCCGTTACTCTTTCGGCATGACATCTTGCTGGATTCTCTTGCTAGATGCTTTTTTCCTAAACATACAAACAATTTCTACTATGATAAAGTTAATTTACTCTGCATGTACGCAGGGATGGACTCGGAAGGGGAGTGAGCGACTAACACCGATCCAGGATGAAAGTTAAGAAGAACGATAAAATCAGACAGCCGATTGAGAAAAGTGTGTAGATTTTCCTTGGATAGTCTACAACGAAACAAGGATAAAGAGTGAGCATTGACGGTATCAAAACCCAGGGCATTCCAAATGTGAGCCACCCTCACAGAAAAGAAATTCTTTATACAATCCAGGCGAGCGGAGGGAATGGGAAGTTTCCAGTTATGTCCCCTAGCACGGGCAATGATCGGGGCCAGATTGAAAAAAGGTAAAATGACGTCAAGTTGCTGGTGTAGTATCCGATAGGTTAAGATAAGGTCGAATCTCATCTTTCGAAGTTCGAGTAATTCAAGTCCAAGAACGTGGAGACGAACACGGTAAGGTTTAGTTGAAAAGAATAGAACAGAAAGAGCTGACTAAATGCTTATAGAAACAATTAAAACCGTTGATATATTTAGGTAGTTTTATGGATTCGACATTATAATATGATTGGTGTCCTAATGCTTCCCTGTTTTCTCCAGGTTGAGCTTAGGTTCTCTTCAATTTTTTCATGTTTTCCCACGCTTTATTTCTAACTTTAAAAATGCTACAACCCTGTGCGGAAGCTGTCATGAGCTGTATTTTACATGCTGACAAATTTTTTGTGGATTGATGACGAGGTGAAAGCAACCTCGAAACGTCCTGTCATTTTTTGTATGGTTGTGCACTGCTTGGCTTTTTTATTCTTATGTGCTTGTTTTACTCCATCACTCCATTATAATCTGAGCAACGGTTAAGACGTTACAATCGAACAATCCCTTTAATATTTGTATTAATTTTTGTATTTGTAAATTTTTTAAAGTCTTGTTTTAGTTATTTACCTCCCCATGCCATTTAAACTTGTAGGACTGGTGTACGCGGCCTGGTTTGCCCTATATACCAGAAACCATTTGGCATTAAGTCAATAAAGTTTTTTTTATTTATTTAAACAACGTTTTTTGGAGGGTAACCTCTCTCCCCATCCGGCCGGACTTTCACCTATAATTTCATTTGCACTACGCGAAAGTATAAGTGGTGCAAATTTGATATATTTTTCCGGGACTGGACAATTATGTCCCTTATCGCTTATACTACCAACTCTGTTTATGCGCAGCACAGAATTTTCCACGACTTGTTTACTTTAGCACCGCTAAGTGAATAATGCTTAAAGGGCAATTACATCCACTTTGACATGCATATTGCATGTTCTACTTTTGGACCACTTACGCAATAACTAAACACAAGAATTGCGATAAGAATATGTTACGTACGTCCGATACAACAATTTAATAACTGCATCACCAAAACACTTAACATGGGTACCACCATTGTTTCCCGCGGAACAACCTAAATTAATGCTGGTAGATGGAGCTGTTCTGTTTCGACTCAGACGACAGATGGAGCCGCTGGTCTGTGGGAAGCCCACTGAGATAGCTGTGTTGGGTGTAAGTAGCTCAAGCGTCTGACGGCCTTAGCTGGTCACATACTGTCGTGCTGTTCGCTTACCAGTTATTTAGTGAACAAAAGGGGGAGGGGGAAGGTCGAACATGGAGCTGTCTTCGAATCTACTAAAGCCAAATAACTTCATTTAAGAATGAAGATTTTTTTCGTGCAGGTGCTTCCTTGCAACAAACGCTTTCGGCTGGTGTCCGGATGCTGCTCTGACACATGCACGAATTTCGACGGCCAATCTATTGGTAATGCCCTCTTGCAAACTGAAGTTATTTGGCTCGAGTAGATTCGAAGACAGCTCCATGTTCGACTCTCCCTCTTTTTTTTCACTAAACTGGTAAGCGAACAGCACGAAGTAGTGGCCAGCTAAGGCCGTCAGACGCTTGAGCTACTCACAGCCAACACAGCTCTCTCAGTGGGCTTCCCACAGAGCACCGGCTCCATCTGTCGTCTGAGTCAAAACAGAACAGCTCCATCTGTCGGCATTAATTTCGGTTGTTCCGCGCGAAACAATGGCGGTACCCATTACGTGTTTTGGTGATGCAGTAATTACTAATTAGATTGTTGTATCGGACGTACGTAACGTATTCTTACCGCAATTCTTTTGTTTAGTTGTAAATGATCCAAAAGTAAAACATGCATGTCAAAATGGAGGTAATTGCCCTTTAAGGCGCATTACTTGTATCCACTTCCAGTGGCTATCTAGAAGCTGTTTATGACTCCATACGATCAACACGGACATTACACGTTGTGATACTAACTAGTTCAACTCAGAAACCCCTAAAACTTCCGATAACATATATCATGCTTATGACAGCCAAATGCCAGCCGTCAGCCACATTGTTCAGAGATCATCGCGTTAAAAAAAAAAGGGAGGATTAATTATAAGTTTTTTGCCTACCGGAGATTTTTAACGATGGCTTCCGTTTCAAACTTCTCATTACCAAATTTTGTCGCTGAATTTTTATTTTTTGTTCGTGTTACTCCAATTACAAGATTGATTAGGTAGGTCAGTTGTCTTGGGTCTAATTTCACTGGAAAGGTAACAAATTTCTGCAGGGTGACTGTTACGGTAGTTATTTAAAAGCATCGCCAAATCCAGGGTGAGGAAAAAGAACATAAGTAGGTAATGAAAATACGTGCGCGGGTGCACGGGTATAGCTGCGAGCGCTGAGGCGTCAGATTTCATAGGCGTCTCAGTCCCAGCTGTACATCTCTGGCTTCTTACTAACCAGGGTTCGATCCTGACAAAGGGAAGTGTGTATGTATGGGTTTTTCTCCAGTTGTTTCCCGTCTTCCGGGTTCTCCGGTTTCCTCCCTCATGCGGGAAAAAAAAATAACTGTCCTGATGGTGGTATCTTCCAATTAACATCTGCCGCTTGGCCGACAGCTGTAAGCTTTTTGACCGACACCTTCTATATAGGGCAGTAACACGACGTAGTATTATTGTGTATAACTCTATGGTGGAGCCAATAACTGGGTTAGCCGCAAGGAGCACTGGAGGGAGAAAGGAAGATCATCTTATTGAAGCCAATGCTATTAGACTGGGTTTCTTAAGCCTATAACGCGCAATTTTTGTTGTTGGAGAAAACAACGTTTTTTTAAGCCTAAGAAAGCCGCTCTCAAAGCACTGTCTTGATTAGAAGTGCCGTTTTTTCCGTTACATTTTAATGTAGTGTACCTTGTAGCTATTACCTCCAAATGGTGTCTCGTAGCCAATATGACGTCACTTGACGCTGCTCTATTCTTCGGTGTACATCTCGCTGCTTTTTTTTTCCCCTTAAAGAGTTTCCTCCGTAACATTCGCAGACTAGATGTCAAACGATTCACTTTCAGCGAAGATGGTTCAATGTTCAATTGCCTCCTTGGTGGAACCATACCGTAAATGTAACTAACTACCTCCGAAAAAGCATCGAATCGTAACTGCTACGAACAATGCCAACAACATAAAAAATATCCTGAGCAAATCCCTCATCAACACGGATCGAATGCAGTACAAAACATACTGCTTGGTAAGTAGTTGCCTAACTAACTAGCTAATTTTGAACAGTTCGACTTCTTTCTTCTTTATTTTTAAGAAGTGTTTGTTTTCGTTAGCCTTAGTCTAACTCTTCATTCAAACCGCCCTCTCTCCATTAACGTAATAGCTTTTCTCAATTTGCGTCAGGCTGGGCACGCAGGCTTTAATGTGTCGTGGGAAAAGCCAACAGCTGTTACTACTCTGAGCACGCAAAGAGAAATAGTTCATTCATAAAAATAAGTATTTTTTTTCCCTCTTACCGTCAACATAGTGTTTTTTTTTTAATCAAAACAAAAATTGTGGCATTATGTCGCAAGTTACAGAAAATGTTGTAAATGGAGCCACTGCTGTAAAGTTAAGCATAATGAGTGTAGTAGTTATCGCAAAGTGTTTTTTCCCCTTTAAACCCAAAACTTGTAGTCTGTTTGTGGATTGGGCGACGTCATACCACCAACAAAAAACGTCTACTCTGGAAAAATGCAGCAAGAGGGAGAAGGAGGAGGAGGTATGGCTTGTTTTTAGTCTGACCTAATTCCAGAATATAACGTCAATCCTGTGGCAATATATTCAAGTTATATTACAAAAAAATACCTCAGTTTTTCCCATGAAAGCTGCACTTACTGCAGTTGTACCACAGTTTTACTGCAGTTTTTACTCTTTTAACTACAATTCTGTTATGGAACTCAGTTTCTCTGACAAAAGTGCAGTTATCGTAGATGGAAACTGCAATTGCTTTGCAGAACTGCAGTTTTTGCATAAACCGCAGGTTTGTAAGTGCAGTACTTGAAAATTGTAATTACAGTTCCATGACAAAACTACAGTGTTCTGTGACGAAGTGCAATTTTCAACTGGAGTTCTTGTAGACTAATTGCAGTGCCGGTAATAGTTTCGTAGGAGGTGGTTCAAAGGGTGACATTGCGCGGATTTGAGGGGGGGAGTGGAGCTCACGCGACCAGAAAGTGTTTGAATTTACACAGTGTTTGAGTGGTTGGGGAGTGAAATTGTTCAGGATAACACCGTGGGATGATGGCGTTTTTTCATCACTCGTGAGGTTGGCATCACGTAGAATTTGCGTTTAATTTAGTAGAATTAACACACCTCGTTCATTAACAGAATTTACTTGGTTGAATTTATGCGTGCGGACTAAGGGCGTCCCGTGGGGTGACCTTGCGTGGGAGATGGGCTGTGGGGTTTGGGACCAGTGGGGTGTGTGTGTGGGGGGGGGGGGGGGGGGGCAAACTGTGAGGTCGCCAGATATCGTGTAGAACTAACATTTAATTCGGTTGAGTTTACGCATCCTAATAGGGAGAGTTGCGGGGAGAGGGGATCGCCCGGTGGGGGCGGGGTCCTGTGGATGAAGCGTCTCCAAAATGAATTACGTTTGCTGTGTCAAGTCACTGGACGGAACGATCACGTCGGCAGTGGTTCTATGGGCGGACGGGGAAAGTCTGTTGCCCTGCAGCAACGGACAGAAGCGTCACCGCCAAAATCAAACGCCACACGCGCCACACGCTCTTCTGGCACGCTGCCGGCAATAATTCTGTCACTGTTTTTAACCAAAACCAACACTGGTGTAAAAAACCGTCAAGTTGCCCCAAAAGATTGGCCTTTGGAGGTAGTGATATCATTCAACCAGGAAAAGATCGCCATGGCTAATCCTTATTAGACGAGTTAATCACACCGACTAATAGTTCGAAAGTTAAATGAAAAGTAGAAGATTGCTACTCGCGGTAGCAATCTTCAAGTTTTCATTTAATGTCCAAAGTATTATTTGGTGCGATTAAGTTGTGTAGTTCAGATCTAATTACTATATTACAATTAAACAGGGTTCCTACTGAAATATTGAAATAATTGCCCTGAGTTTTCCATGTTTTCCAGAGTAGTTGCGGTTAATTTTCCAGGCAATTTTTAGCAATTTTAGGAAGGACATTTTTTTTTTTTTTACAAAATTTAAACAATTTTACTTTTTTATAAGACTGACAGACTGCAAAAGAATAGCCAGATTTAATGAACTTTCTAGGTTCGGGACAGAAGTATGACGTACCACATTTTTGTTACCGCATTGTCTTAACATAATAATGTTCAGTGTACTTTAGGCCTATGCCTAAAAGTGTGGCCTTGATTCCCCCCCCCCCTCCCCCGAGTTTACCAGGTTATTTGTGAAAAATCTGAAAATTCCCTCAGTTTTCCCCGAGTTTCACGTATGGTTTAAATTCTCTGAGTTTTCACGGTTTTCCAGGTTCTTCACGTGATAGTGATTCGATCTGGAAGTCAGAAGTTTATTTTTGTAGCCAGAAAAGTTTACAAGATTCAGTAAATTTGACAAGATGTGTTGTTATTGGTATACACGCAGGCAGTAACGTGGTAATAGGATTGAAGGGAATGGTGATTCTAAAGGATCCCCGTGATGAAGCTCCCCTCCCTCCCTCTCTTCCCTCCCCCTCCCCCACCCAGCCTCTCTCTGGGCCAAAGAACGCACTCAACTTTTGAACCTAAAGGTGATGCCCCACCGACTGCGTTTTCTCTCCGGCTCCGTCATGGCTGCGTCGTTGTCATGGTAACCATAGCCTGCGGGGAAGAGCAGAGGGCTCGCGTTGCGTATCCAGTGCGTTTGAAAAATCCAAACGGATGCATCTGTCGTATGCGCTCGCTGCAACGTGGCGTCGCCATGTAGTGTTCGGTTCGACTAGCGAAGTTCGTTGGTATTGTTCCTTGTACGATGCTACTAGTTAAGTTTAGCACGCCATTATTAAAAATAAAAGCACAATGACTGACCAATCGCCATTTTGCACATGTACAACAAGCAGCACGTTAAACTTGCTTTTGGACACTCTCTCATTTTCTGGCTGAGCGGCGGTCGTGCTTTGTCGACCTTGAGTGTGAACGGATTCAGTAGGGCAGTGTTTTGCGTTTTTGATCCGCAGTAACAAACGGAGCCGTGACGGAGTCGGAAATGCAACGCAATCAATGGGGCCAAGCCTAAGTCGAAATAGAGAGGTGAACAGATACCAAACAGCTTAAGTTTTTTAATTAAAAATACTTGCACTATGCTCCGTAACTGAACAAAAAACCGTGTTAACCCGAAATTGGCAAGGTATAGCCAAAAAAGTGTTTTGGGGAAATCACACCTTGCCCTCAATCGTCATGTGCTTTATCGGTTATCACTATCTTGATGGTGTTCGTCGCCGTTTCCACCTTCCGCGAGACATTGCGTGTTTTAATTGGGTGATGGTTCTGTCCTCCTATCCGGGGGTTTTACAATTATTGCAGGAGGTACAGATGTACGATAAGGTATAGATTTGGGGTTTGTTTAACATTTCTGTAAAGTGTGGCGCTGTGGCAACCGGACCACTGCACTGTGTCTGAGGTTGGAGCTAATGACCGACCTAGCTGTCGAGGCGCCTTTAAGCCTCAATATTCCCTCACCCCATTCGAAAATTTAGGTTACAACCTGGTGAATTCTGTTCCGAAATTTTCTGTAGTGTGTTTTCTGACCATTTATTATTTACGATCACGCTCTTTGTTATAGAGCCGCCACAAGTACACACTCATTACTATAGCACACTTTAAATTATTCATGACAACTTTAGACTCTTATAACTGCTTCTTAGCGGTTAATAATAAACAGAAATTAGGCCACTAAAACTGCCTTACTACGATTAGGGATGGCGCTATAGCTGATCGGTTAGGATCTTTATCAGGCTTTTGCATGTAGAAAATGCCCAAATGACTACAGCTTAGCCCCTAATTTTAATAAAAAAATGTTTGTTGGCCTCATTACAAAAAGTGCATCATCACCTTTCATACAATATTTAGATCGAATTATTAACGTCTCTGTTTAAATTGAAATGCATTACGAAACCAAACAAGTATTTACAAGACGATTTAATCGACCCTGTAGTGCAGTCCACGTTTTTATTTGTCGTATTGAAGAATAAATATATACTGTATTTTACGTTTCAGTTCAGCCTGTTCAAATTTCTGTTAATGAATAATTCTACCGAAGCAGTTTTCGTCAAAAGCCTTCAAAAAACGAAGCGTAAGCCTGGTAGCAGAACATGGTGGTTACCTGTTCAAGTATGATCTTCTAAAGGATGATCGTAGGTAAAAAAAAATATTAGAATATTAAAGTGCAGATAATTTACTCTTTTTTTAGTGCAGCGTTAAATGACGGCCGCCTAACATGGGTCCAACTTTCAGTTTACTTCCCTGCAAATTCTGTTTTGCTTTAATCACAAAGAGAACTTTTCACTGATTTGTATAGGTCAGGCATGGCTATCTGACCAACATTGTGGCGTCTATAGTAAAAATAAGTTTCCATTCAGAAATGAACGAATTAGACGACTAAAAATGTCATGTATATTTGCGCAGCATGACTTAACTGTTAACAAAAAAAAAAAAGTATGGTAGCATAACAGCTCTTATTATAGAGTACCCGTTTAAAAACTCGGCCATCTTACTCATATATTTTTCGAGGCCTGCCCTAGAAAAACTAAGCGTTTGTTGCCCTACTATTTCCAACAAAGGATCGCTGATCTCCTGCACCGATTCAAAGTTTTGTGAAAGAGTGTGTTCAGAAAGAAGTTCTTTGCACGGGAGGACGCATCCATCTAACTCATGTTGGTTTTATTTCGTATAAAGGTTAAAACAAAAGACATTGAAAGAGATAAGTTATTATTATTATTTAATAGAGCAGTGACATTTGCCGCCATTTTGGCACCAGCTTGGCACCAGTATGGGGTTTGGAGGGCATAACTACAAGGTGCACTACATAAAAATGGAGGGAACAACAACGGAAGAGCGGATTTCTTAGGCTTAAAATAACGTTGTTTTCTCCAACAACAAAAATCGCGCGTTTTAGGTCTAAGAAATCACTCTTCACAGCATCGGCTTCCGCCCTTCTGTTTCTCTCTGCAGTGCCCCTTGCAGCTAACCCATTAAGGCTCCAGCATAGAGTTATACTACAATAATACTACGTCGTGTCACTTCTGTATAATAAAGAATTAATTGTTTACCTATTATTATTTTTTTTTTACTGTAACTCTAGAAAGAACAGGGCAAATTTGAAAGTCCCACGTACAATGCCAGCTCTGTAAGAGTAGTCTAGGCATCAGCAGACGAGTCGTGGCCTCCAAAGCCTTCAGGTCGATGCTATAGGGAAGTGACAAGACGTAGTATTATTGTGTATAACTCTATGGTGGAGCCAGTAACTGGGTTAACTGCAAGGAGCACTGGAGGGAGAAAGGAAGATCGTCTTATTGAAGCCAATGCTATTCGACTGGATTTCTTAAGCCTATAACGCGCGATTTTTGTTGTTGGAGAAAACAACGTTCTTTTAAGCCTAAGAAAACCGCTCTCAAAGCACTGTCTTGACTATAAGTGCCGTTTTTTCCGTTACATTTTAATCTAGTGCACCTTGTAGCTATTACCTCCAAATGGTGTCTCGTAGCCAATATGACGTCACTTGACGCGGCTCTATACTCTTTCTAGGGTTAGCTGATGTCGTAGGGAAGCCCATACGTGCTGACAGCGTTTATTAAATGGGAGTCGTCGTGCGGTGAAAAAAAGGGGGGGGGGGGGACATTTTCTCTAAGTACTGAAGAGCAAGTCTAATCGAAATCATTGCAACAAGTGAATTTTACAGAATAGCATTCTTGCCCGTAAGGACGTGTCGGTAATACTCTTCAGTTTTATTTTACCAAAACGGGAAAGGTGTCACATGTATAACACACGTACCATGTAATAAAATACGATCTTACTTTAATTATTTCACCCTTATTCAAATTTTCCCACTTCTGCGAAGAATGATTACGGGGAAAAAAATTAATTCTATAGCCACAACTCTCGGTTCTTCTTCTGGTTGGAGCGATGATAATTACAAGCCTCAGCGAAAAAGTGAGTAAAATGAATGTAATAATTTCCACATTATTTAAATGAAGTCAAAGAACCTTATCAAAAAGAGCAAGAAAAAAAAACAAATGAGAAGGGAGTTCATTAATAATTTATTTAAAAAAAGAATCGTTTCAGAGCTTTAGCTCTCTAATTCGTTTGCGCTGCATCTCAACGCATTAATTAAAATGATAGCCTTAATGTGGACTCCCAAGTGAATCGGTAAATTAAAAGTTAAGTGAAAAACAAGCTTCGTTATTTATCTGTTTGCGATTTCGTAATCGGCACATTTTCTTAATGTACAAATTGCAGACGAGAGGTAGTTCTTTTTTTTTTTCAATGTATGATAATAATGGATTGGTGGATAAAATGAACACAAGCGTAAGCAGTCTTTGGAAAAGGTGAGGGTGGGGGTACCAAATATGGTAAAGAAGACAAAGAACAGATTGACGAAACGAAACAGAGATGATTAGAAACGGTCTTGTGAGTACTTATAAGAGACACGAATCTTGCAGAAAGAAAGAAAAGTCAGTTTTCCCTATGGTATTCGAACCACAAGTCTGAGCGCCTAACCCAGAATTTATAAGAAGCGATCATTAGGGTGGATAAAAAAAACTTTTTTTTTTATTTTAAATCGTAACAGTGCGGAAAAGTCGTCTTCGACCTCTTAATCACTATCCCAAAAGGAAAAAAAAATCTAAAACAAATTTGGTACTCTCAGAGACCTTTAAAAGAAGCCAGCATTAAATACCCCAAAAAAATATTTTGTCCCTAAAGTCTGTTTTAATTTACGGCATTAAAATCGGCAAAAAATGTTTTTTGTTTTCTATTTTGATGGCCGATATTAAACAATGTTTTCAGTAAGAAAAAAATGATTTCTGATTTTGGCTTTATTTAGTGGTCTCTGAGAGCACAAAAGGAAATAACGTAAAAATCTGTATTTTAAACTAGTCAAAAATTCTTTTTTTTTTTAGCGATTTTTCCTATCGAGTTTATAAGGGTAAATTTTAGTCACATTGGGCACCTCTAAAAAATTATTTGATTTTTTTTTTCCTTTTGGGATAGTAATTAGGAGGTCGAAGACTAACTTTTCCCCACTATTACGATTTGAAATTAAAAAAAAATTATTTTTATCCACGCTACCAACCATCTTGGGACTCGGACTGACCGTGTAATCAAGTGACCAGAACAAAATTTGCAAATAAAAATGAATAAAAATGGTTTTTTACATGCCGACGAAAATGTACATTACCTGAGCTTTATAGCATTCCCCTTCTGATTGCTGTTTGATCTAGAGATTAAAGTTCCGGAGCCTGCCAGCCTCTCAACCCAACGCGCATCATTGTGCGCGTCTCTCCGTCTATAAAAGGTGCCCTCGGTGACCTTGCTTCAGCTTTTCTTCTCAACATCTAGACCACGTCGGACGTGCTGGTTCTTCTTCCGAATGGGATTCACTATTCTACGTGCAAAATTTGCGCCCAGAGAGGCTGTGGCCAGGGTAACCACTCCGCCACCCTCATCTGCTGAACTTTTGCTAGAGGACCCAACACCACCATTACCAGGGTTATCCACCTTGTCAGCGGTCGTTACCTGGACGTCTCTGGTCCAGGATATTTCAACAGTGAGCCCGTCAGCGCCCGAAAGTCAGTGCTCAACATGGCCACCACTTATACAATCCAATTTGGCCAGGCCCGGGTTCTGGCCGACCTTCGTTCGTTACAAGCTGACCACTTGAAGGCCAAGGAAGCTTATGCCCGTCTCAAGCTTCAATTGAAATCCAGACATTATCCAGCCGATAAGAGATGGGAGCCCAGGCCCACCGAGGGACCAATTCATCTCTCTTCAAGGGCATCTAGGCGCTGAACTACGCCGCCATAGTCCCTTTCCATCGATCGTTGTAATGAGCAGCTCGCCAAGGTAAAAATTCGTGAACTAATGGACTCAGCCCTTTGTTCCTTCAAGCGCAAGCGACGAGCTTCGCCTCAGCGCCCACCGGCGACCCAGTATACCCAAGAATGGATAGAAGCCACGACCAGCAAGAAGTTGCGGCTGCACTCTATCTCCTGGGACCTTCCTGTTCCCGCGACCAGGCCCATTCGGCTTTTCAACCTGTCCAACGACCGTTACGTCCCATCATTGAGGACACAGACAATTCAGCAGCCGACAGTGGGACCAACGCTCGGTCGCACTGGATGCCCTCCCTTCATCCCATGCTCGCTTTTCAACATCCTTTCCTGGTGATCCAGATCTGTCAGAAATTTCTCTCCCATAGTTACGCAAGACAGTCGAGGACATCATCCCAGACTGCTTTCTGTACAAGCCCACACCTATGGCGACTAAGCCAAGCAAGAATCGCGGGCTCTTCACAAGCTTTGGATTTGGCCTGTGTGACCAATTTCCCAGCCAACCGCGCTTCTCAGCCAGTCCACGACATTGCTCCGTACTGGTGGTCCCCTTCTTGGAAAAGGCGACCCTCTTGAATTGGACAAAGACCTCCCCTGCCTCGCCTGTGATGGGAAACGGTTTTCTTCTGCCCACCAAGTGATGGGACCACTGACCCGAAGAATTTCGACTCCTATCCACAGTCCGAATTTTTAACAGCATGTTTGAACCTGGACTTTGGGACCGCTTTCTTCTTCCCAAGCAGAGTATTCGATGGGACAACGACTCTCTCATGCATCTGGGCCTTCGAGCGGCCTCTCAGACCGGCGTCCTAAATACAGCGGCCAATGCCCTGTGCGAAAAATTCTCCGCCGAACCACCGCCAGTCATGACCAAGAATTTAGCCTTCCCCATCAGCCAAGTGTTTCGAAAGGCTTGCTTTGTAACTTACCATTCTATAAACTGGTCACCAGGGTCCTTTATAATTCGTCTTTATTACTGAGGAAAGTAGCACTGAACACGGCCCCGAGTCTCAATGACTCAACTCGTCATGAGCTACTCAATCAGTCCATCCCGAGATGGACTTTTCTCTGACACACTTTTCCAGGGACTGATCCCAGAACTTGCTCGACATTTAGTCATGGCCCACAAACCTTAAGCCTTCAAGCCCAAGTCATCTATAGACCACAAGAATTCGACGTGCCTGGCTCGCACAAACAACAAAGAAGACTGGAACTCACCATCAGCCAACACGACCAACCCTGATCCTCGTCCCGGATCTCACCTCATTATGAACAGACGCCTTTTCGCAGAAAGGGCCCCGGGTGCAGCCGGGGCCGGCCCTTTGGTCACAGTCCCATTTTTCATCTTCGAGGACGCTATGCTTCATTGGGACCAAGACAGTGCCAATATTCTGGTTGCTGACATTCGCTTCCTGTCCCAGCCAGTCGGAGGTCGTCTACGCCACTTTCTACCTGCCTGACAGGCCATAACTTTCAATTCCACTGTCCAATCAATTATGAGCAAGGGTGTTCTGAAGCGCCCACCAGTTACGTCGCCACCATGGTCCACAGCCACGATCGTCTCTGACCCACTCTCGGCCGAAATTCACGAGCACCTGCCCAAAACAGCTATTTGCCCATGCCCAAACCTGGACCAGCCAGGTTTCTACAGTCCTGTTTTTCTTTGTCCCAAGAAGACAGGCGACTTCCCATTGATTTTCAATCTCCGGGCACTCAACTAGCACATTCAAAACAACCATTTCCAACGAAGCAAGCAGTCTGCATTAAAGACTGGCCATGTGAGGATACACAATACACTAATTTATCAATCTTATCTCATTCAACAATCACTCCCAAATGGTGCCTCCAACATTTCCTTCGACACCCTGCTGTGGTGGATGGACATTCCCATCCTAACACAGATGGTACCTCTGCCCGAACAACCCCAGCCTTGTGCTTACTGGCGGATGCGTCTCTCCATTGTTGGAGAGCCCACAACGATGACCAAGTGGTCTCCGGTGCCTGGCGCCCATGGGACCAGGCACACATCAACTTTTGGAACTTCAGGCTGTTCTCAAAGGACTCGAACCCAGAACATCCCATTTACCAGCCGTGCGATCTAACCACTGCGCAACCGGGGCGGGTTCTGGCTACAGGCTCTAGCCAAGCTTAGTAGCTGTTCAATCTTTCTCAGTGATGACCTATAGGTCACAAATATACATACAAAAAAGAAAGCAGCATTGCTTCTTGGCCTTCACACTAGAAACGGTGTAAACGGGAAGTCCTGGGTTCGAGTCCCAGTCAGGGCAGTTTTCTTTTCTTTCTTTCTTAGATTAGTGTATTGTGTATCCTCACAAGGCCAGTCTTTAATGAAGACTGCTTGCTTCGTTTACCTTTTACCTTGTGATTGTTAACCATTTCCAAATGCAAACAGTGGAATTCATTCGTCACTCATTCGTGAAATCCGACTGGATGTTTTCCATCGATCTTGTGGACGCTTACCTACACATTCCCCTACATGTGTCTGTCTGGAACCTCTTTCGATTTATCTATGATGGCACAGTCTACGAGTTTCCCTGCCTCCCATTCAGCCTCAATGTGGCATCCCACATATTCACTGCCATTTTCAAACCCTCCACCAACACCAAGTAAGGATCAGCGCCTATCCGGACGACTGGGCCCTTTCTCACCACACTGCTTCACAATCGAGATTTCACCATCAGCCGTCCCCAATGTCTCGGATTCTGCATCAACATCCCAAAGTCCTGGCTGGTCCCGTCTCCACGATTCGTCTTCCTTGAAGTTGTCTTCGACCTTATGACTGCAAGCATCATGCCATCATCAGACAGGATCTCCAACCACGTCATAAAGATTTGGAATTTCCTTCAACTTCATATGTACACTTTCCAGGATCTCAACTCCCTCATAGGGACACTCGACTCCATGGCCAACCTGATCCCTTATAACCGTTGAATGACTCGGCCCCTCCATCACTTCCGAATCAACGAATGGCCAAACTACCATCTTATCTCATTCAACAATCAGTCCCAAATGGTGCCTCCAACATTTCCTTCGACACCCTGCTGTGGTGGATGGACATCCCCATCCTAACACAGATGGTACCTCTGCCCGAACAACCACCAGCCTTGTGCTTACTGACGGATGTGTCTCTCCATTGTTGGGGAGCGATGACTAAGTGGTCTTCGGTGCCTGGCGCCCATGGGACCAGGTACACATCAACCTTTTGGAACTTCAGGCTGTTCTTTTGGGTCTCCGCCATTTTCATCAACTGGTCACAGGGAAAGTCGTCCAAGTCTTCAACGACAACACAACGTCAGCAGCCTATCTTCAAAAATTGCACTCCTGTACCCTCCATCAGGTCACATCAAGACATCTTCCGCCTCTGCATCTCACAATGGATACCATCCTTCCCTTGCACATTCCGGGAAGTCGAATGTCATAGCAGACTCTCTATTCTGCCGGTCCCCACCGATAGTAGAATGGTCTCTCAAGAAGTACAGACATTTTCAAATCTCTCTTCATCATCTGGGACCACGCACAAGTTGACCTCCTCACCACGAGGCACAATTCCAAACTTTGCCAATACGTCAGTCCAGTTCTGGACGCCTTTGCAGTTGCCTCTTTCCACCATTCAAGCTTCTTCCTCTGGTCCTTTGCAAGATTGCTTAGTACCTTGGAGTATTCATGCTGCTGGCATTAAATTGACGAACAGCAACCTGGTTCCCTCTCTTATTAGATATCCTTGTCAATCTTTAACGCTGCCTTCCGACGATCCCAGACCTACTCTCACAACATCAAGGTCCAACGGTCCACCATCAACCTACTTCACTACGACAACACGGGTGGCTATTATCATCTGACTCCTCGAGGCGACAGCCTTTCCAGCAGAGCAGGACTCTTGCATCGCCTCCAAGGCTGTCCGCTTTTTAACCAATAAGATCTACGACAGCCACTGGCACAGATGGCCTCATTGGTGTCTCCCACGAAAGGTCATTCCAGTGGTTCCCATTCTTCCCGACTACCTAACCATCCTCAATGACCATTTCAAGGAGGGCCTTAAGGGCTCAACAATATGTATTTACCGATCAGCCCTCAATACTGTGTTCAAAGTTGCAGACAGCCTACATCTTTTAGACGATTTTCGATCTCCATCCTGGTGAAATCGTTTGACATCGAATGGCCCGTAAAACGACGCCTATTTCCAGACTGGGACTTTTCCAATGTCCTCACATCCCTCCTTTCAGCACCATATGAACCACTGTGCTCAAGTTATCCTTAGCCACCTTACTCGAAAGACCGTTTTTCTAGTCGCATTGGAAGCCTGCCTTCGATGTAGCGAACTTCAGGCTTTGTCAGGCGCTGCGGCTGACTGATTTTTCCTGACAGACTTTGCGGGTGTAACCTTAACACCACGAGCCTCCTTCCGCGCCAAAACACAGAAGCCCTGCGAATGTTCACATCCTTTCATCATTCCGGCGCTCTCCAACATCATGGGAGAGGAACACGAATGGGTGCTTTGGTCAGTTCAGCCCCTTTGTCTCTACCTTAAGAAGACAGAGACTTTTCACTAAGGTCGTTCGCAGCAATTCATAACTTTACGACAGGCACAGGGGAAACTACTAACAGGATGATCTCCACATGGATCAAGACAGTCATCCTTTCATGCCCACAACTCCTTGGACATCAACTGCGACATCCATGTGACGGCCCATGAACTACGAGCCATCAAAGCAACCTGGGCATACCAGACTAATATCCCCATTACCGACATCTTAGAGGCTGTTTCATGCAGACACCATACTGTGTGTACTTCCCATTAACTGTGGGATAGGTATTCTAAGGCCGAGGGACTTTACCTCCTCGGTCCCTTCGTGGTTGCCAGGCGGATCTTCTGAACCCCTTAAGTCGTTCGACCGCTTCACTTCTTCAAAGAACTTAAATTCTTCCGGCCGATGGCGAAGTTTCAACATTTTGGGGAACCAGTTCGCAACCCCAGGGGCCCATCAAAAAGATGCCAGCCGCCATTTGACGATGTCTGTGGAATGCTATAAAGATCAGGTAATGTATTTTTCGTCGGCATTAAAACTACAATTTATCAGGGGTGACTGGTTAAAATTAGTTTTGCTTACCTGAAAATATACATTACCTTCTTCCCACCCAGCCTCCCCTCTGCGTCGCCACCTTGGCACTATAGGGGATGTAATATGAAGCAAGGTCACCGACGGTGCCTTTTATAGACGGAGGGATGCGCGTTGGGTCGCGAGGCTGGCAGGCTCCAGAACTTTAATCTCTAGATCAAACAGCAAGCAGAAGGGGAATGCTATAAAGCTCAGGTAATGTATATTTTCGGGTAGGCAATAAAAACCAATTTTACAGTCACCCCTAGTAAACTGTGTTTATTGCAAATATTGAAAGCGAGAAACAGTGATTTTAAATGAAAACAAATTTATTTTCAGTTAATTTCGGAACAACATCATCGAGCCGACTGGATTGTTTAACTTTGATTAAATTAAAATGTTGATTTTAGTCTCGTAATATAGGAAAGTTTTTTTTTGTTGTTTTTGTAAATTTTGATATAAAAAAAAAGCCTAACTTATTTACGTTGGTTTGGACCAGGTCGCCAGTCATTCAGCAATCACCAGTCAACCAGTTTTCTGGCACCGATTTCGAGAAAAAAGTAATCCGTTCCAATTCTTCCCTTCGGTGCTTTTTTTTTTCGGAAAATCGAAAATTAATATTTCTTTTAAATTTAGTGTTGGTTTATGATTCTAGCTTTCTGACGATATTGGATGAACGCCAAGATTAGGGAAAAAAATCAAGTATATAAATACCCAATCAGATAATATCTTTAAGTACATAAATACAGATACAAACCTATTTCCGCTGCCTTTTGGGCTTAAAAGGTCAAGACTGCTTGAGCGGGAATTGAGCCCGCAACCTTTGCGACCATGTGTCGAAGCTCTACCGCTAAGCCATGCTGACACGGTCTTACAGAAATTGGTTTCCAGCTTTATTTATATATACCACTTATCGAGCCGTTCGGCTAGACTCAAGGAGGACGGATCCACCCAAAACCAAAACCGTATAAGAGGAGTCGCCAAGTTTCCAAAAGGACGGCCTTTGAAAGTAGAGATACATTCAACCATATAAAGGCCGCCAAAGTTCGTCCTTTTAGCATGCACTGTGACTGAGGTTGGTGCTAAAGATCTAGCAGTTGACGCACCAACCCATTTAGCCAAGTCAATCGCACTGAGGTTGGAGCTGAAGACCTCGCTATGGCGGGGGGGGGGGGGCATTAGCCAAGGCAATCGCACTGACTAATAGTTCGAAAGTAAAATGAAAACTATAATATTGCTACCCCTTTCAAGTTTTCATTTAACGTCCAAAGTAACGTCCAAAGTATTATTAATTTGGTGGGATTAACTTGGCTAACATGACTAACCCTGGGGGTCTTTCCCTGGTTGAATGATATCACTACTTTCTCGTATACCAGGTTTGGTTCTCGGTGGATACCACAAATTTCATAGGATTGTGAACGTACCAAAAGTCACACTGTCTTATCGTCATCTCTGTAATTTTTTTCTAGAGGAATTTTAAGTAGACAAATTTTCATATTTATAATTAATCGTATGCAGTCATGTACTTCTAAAATTCAACAATAACAATTAATATTTAATCTCATCTGCTACGCGGAGGCACAGTAGCATGTGTCTAGATTAACATGCAAACTTGGCGCATAACTAAGAGCTTCTTTAAAAAAAAAAAACTTTCTTTTCCCTACTTGATTGGACCCTGTGCTCACGATCTGCATTTTGTTGCCTACTCGTCTTTGTCTCCAGCAAAATTGTCCCTCTCATCTTCGTAAGGCAGAAAAACCATTACCAATTCGTGCTCAGTAAAAAAAAACCTAAACCAAACCATTTCACTAAAAGGCACACCGTTTCTTGAGCCACCTATTTGCAACAACAATTTCTTCTGACAATTACGCAGAAACGATAAGCATCTAACACTTGAGCGTGTTCCAATCTAATGTTGAATGACAATAAAAAAAAATAATGGTTACAATTGTGCACTTACGCACCATTTCAGGGCCAAGTGCTTCTAGCTGCAACCCCCATTTTCGAAAGAGGCACTTTCCCATTCCACTCTTTAGTTTTTACCTGGTGCGCCGTAATTGAGATTTGCTAACTTTCCCTAACGAGCTTTAAACGTGTCTTTATAACCTATGAGAATGAACATTGGAGCCGTGTACTTGGCTAGCAGTAGCTAAATAATTACGGATGCAAACCTATTTTCGACCCTATTTGGCTTTGCGTCCTGTTTAGTATTGTTAGCTAGTAGCTATCAAGCTAACCAGTTACACAAGTCAACGTTATCGAGGGTACTTTATCTCCACAAAGGACACGTTCCCACACTTTAATGTTGAGCTTTTCTTCGTTACTAGACCCAAGACACCTGATTCCCAACACAACGATTTGCAAAGATTTCTACCACATGGAGAATTCGCACCAGTAGGCTGAAAAAAGTTATAAGCTTGTTACAGTTAAAACACTGTCTGCCAGTGTGCAACCTTTTTTGGGCCCACCTTTTTACGCCTGAAAATAGAGTAGCGTCAAGTGACGTCATTTTGGCTACGACATACCATTTGGAGGGCATACCTACAAGGTGCACTAGATTAAAATGTAAGGGGAAAAACGGCACTTCTAGTCAAGACAGTTCTTTGATAGCGGGTTTCTTAAGGCTTAAAAAAAACGTTGCTTTCCCCAAAAACAAAAATCGCGCGTTATAGGTTTAAAAAATCCAGTCTAATAGCATTGGCTTCAGTAAGACGACCTTCTTTTTCCCCTCCAGTGCCCCTTGCAGCTAACCCTGTACTGGCTCCACCATAGAATTATACACAATAATACTACGTCATGTCACTGCCCTATAGTTAATCTCATCTACTTAGTGGCGAGACACTTGCGTGTGTATTGATGTTAGTTTTCTTACGTCCGTGCCAGGCTATGACGTCACATTTTTGGAAGGATGGGAATTCCTATAGACAATCAGACAACGTAGGAAGACAGCAATGTAGGGGCAATATTCGCTGGTAAGTCGAAGGTCCCAACAGCCTTCACACCAACTTGAAGTAGAAAAAAGAAAAAAAATCACAGTTCTCTTAGGGGCAGTCCATAGTAGTATTGTGCACTCGTCCGTAGTTATATAGTGCTACAGGCTAACAGAGTCCTATGCTTTTTCAATAGCACATTTAAATCCTTGGGGGGGGTGGCGCGTGCATCTGGGGTGTGTGCAGGCCCCTAGCCGTGCCTGCAGTAGCCCTCAGACCCCTAGCCGTCGATGTGCGTTGGTTGACCGGGATAATTTACTTTATCCCCGGCGGCTAGTAGGTAGTGGGCAAAGAGCCGTCGATGCGTGTGGTTTG